>OY482674.1:53807751-54062751 GCA_960531455.1 Urophora cardui | reverse complement strand
ATAATAATAATAATAATAATAATAATAATAATAATAATAATAATAATAATAATAATAATAATAATAATAATAATAATAATAATAATAATAATAATAATAATAATAATAATAATAATAATAATAATAATAATAATAATAATAATAATAATAATAATAATAATAATAATAATAATAATAATAATAATAATAATAATAATAATAATAATAATAATAATAATAATAATAATAATAATAATAATAATAATAATAATAATAATAATAATAATAATAATAATAATAATAATAATAATAATAATAATAATAATAATAATAATAATAATAATAATAATAATAATAATAATAATAATAATAATAATAATAATAATAATAATAATAATAATAATAATAATAATAATAATAATAATAATAATAATAATAATAATAATAATAATAATAATAATAATAATAATAATAATAATAATAATAATAATAATAATAATAATAATAATAATAATAATAATAATAATAATAATAATAATAATAATAATAATAATAATAATAATAATAATAATAATAATAATAATAATAATAATAATAATAATAATAATAATAATAATAATAATAATAATAATAATAATAATAATAATAATAATAATAATAATAATAATAATAATAATAATAATAATAATAATAATAATAATAATAATAATAATAATAATAATAATAATAATAATAATAATAATAATAATAATAATAATAATAATAATAATAATAATAATAATAATAATAATAATAATAATAATAATAATAATAATAATAATAATAATAATAATAATAATAATAATAATAATAATAATAATAATAATAATAATAATAATAATAATAATAATAATAATAATAATAATAATAATAATAATGATAATAATAATAATAATAATAATAATAATAATAATAATAATAATAATAATAATAATAATAATAATAATAATAATAATAATAATAATAATAATAATAATAATAATAATAATAATAATAATAATAATAATAATAATAATAATAATAATAATAATAATAATAATAATAATAATAATAATAATAATAATAATAATAATAATAATAATAATAATAATAATAATAATAATAATAATAATAATAATAATAATAATAATAATAATAATAATAATAATAATAATAATAATAACAATAATAATAATAATAATAATAATAATAATAACAATAATAATAATAATAATAATAATAATAATAATAATAATAATAATAATAATAATAATAATAATAATAATAATAATAATAATAATAATAATAATAATAATAATAATAATAATAATAATAATAATAATAATAATAATAATAATAATAATAATAATAATAATAATAATAATAATAATAATAATAATAATAATAATAATAATAATAATAATAATAATAATAATAATAATAATAATAATAATAATAATAATAATAATAATAATAATAATAATAATAGTAATAATAATAATAATAATAATAATAATAATAATAATAATAATAATAATAATAATAATAATAATAATAGTAATAGTAATAATAATAATAATAATAATAATAATAATAATAATAATAATAATAATAATAATAATAATAATAATAATAATAATAATAATAATAATAATAATAATAATAATAATAATAGTAATAATAATAATAATAATAATAATAATAATAATAATAATAATAATAGTAATAGTAATAATAATAATAATAATAATAATAATAATAATAATAATAGTAATAATAATAATAATAATAATAATAATAATAATAATAATAATAATAATAATAATAATAATAATAATAATAATAATAATAATAATAATAATAATAATAATAATAATAATAATAATAATAATAATAATAATAATAATAATAATAATAATAATAATAATAATAATAATAATAATAATAATAATAATAATAATAATAATAATAATAATAATAATAATAATAATAATAATAATAATAATAATAATAATAATAATAATAATAATAATAATAATAATAATAATAATAATAATAATAATAATAATAATAATAATAATAATAATAATAATAATAATAATAATAATAATAATAATAATAATAATAATAATAATAATAATAATAATAATAATAATAATAATAATAATAATAATAATAATAATAATAATAATAATAATAATAATAATAATAATAATAATAATAATAATAATAATAATAATAATAATAATAATAATAATAATAATAATAATAATAATAATAATAATAATAATAATAATAATAATAATAATAATAATAATAATAATAATAATAATAATAATAATAATAATAATAATAATAATAATAATAATAATAATAATAATAATAATAATAATAATAATAATAATAATAATAATAATAATAATAATAATAATAATAATAATAATAATAATAATAATAATAATAATAATAATAATAATAATAATAATAATAATAATAATAATAATAATAATAATAATAATAATAATAATAATAATAATAATAATAATAATAATAATAATAATAATAACAATAATAATAATAATAATAATAATAATAATAATAATAATAATAATAATAATAATAATAATAATAATAATAATAATAATAATAATAATAATAATAATAATAATAATAATAATAATAATAATAATAATAATAATAATAATAATAATAATAATAATAATAATAATAATAATAATAATAATAATAATAATAATAATAATAATAATAATAATAATAATAATAATAATAATAATAATAATAATAATAATAATAATAATAATAATAATAATAATAATAATAATAATAATAATAATAATAATAATAATAATAATAATAATAATAATAATAATAATAATAATAATAATAATAATAATAATAATAATAATAATAATAATAATAATAATAATAATAATAATAATAATAATAATAATAATAATAATAATAATAATAATAATAATAATAATAATAATAATAATAATAATAATAATAATAATAATAATAATAATAATAATAATAATAATAATAATAATAATAATAATAATAATAATAATAATAATAATAATAATAATAATAATAATAATAATAATAATAATAATAATAATAATAATAATAATAATAATAATAATAATAATAATAATAATAATAATAATAATAATAATAATAATAATAATAATAATAATAATAATAATAATAATAATAATAATAATAATAATAATAATAATAATAATAATAATAATAATAATAATAATAATAATAATAATAATAATAATAATAATAATAATAATAATAATAATAATAATAATAATAATAATAATAATAATAATAATAATAATAATAATAATAATAATAATAATAATAATAATAATAATAATAATAATAATAATAATAATAATAATAATAATAATAATAATAATAATAATAATAATAATAATAATAATAATAATAATAATAATAATAATAATAATAATAATAATAATAATAATAATAATAATAATAATAATAATAATAATAATAATAATAATAATAATAATAATAATAATAATAATAATAATAATAATAATAATAATAATAATAATAATAATAATAATAATAATAATAATAATAATAATAATAATAATAATAATAATAATAATAATAATAATAATAATAATAATAATAATAATAATAATAATAATAATAATAATAATAATAATAATAATAATAATAATAATAATAATAATAATAATAATAATAATAATAATAATAATAATAATAATAATAATAATAATAATAATAATAATAATAATAATAATAATAATAATAATAATAATAATAATAATAATAATAATAATAATAATAATAATAATAATAATAATAATAATAATAATAATAATAATAATAATAATAATAATAATAATAATAATAATAATAATAATAATAATAATAATAATAATAATAATAATAATAATAATAATAATAATAATAATAATAATAATAATAATAATAATAATAATAATAATAATAATAATAATAATAATAATAATAATAATAATAATAATAATAATAATAATAATAATAATAATAATAATAATAATAATAATAATAATAATAATAATAATAATAATAATAATAATAATAATAATAATAATAATAATAATAATAATAATAATAATAATAATAATAATAATAATAATAATAATAATAATAATAATAATAATAATAATAATAATAATAATAATAATAATAATAATAATAATAATAATAATAATAATAATAATAATAATAATAATAATAATAATAATAATAATAATAATAATAATAATAATAATAATAATAATAATAATAATAATAATAATAATAATAATAATAATAATAATAATAATAATAATAATAATAATAATAATAATAATAATAATAATAATAATAATAATAATAATAATAATAATAATAATAATAATAATAATAATAATAATAATAATAATAATAATAATAATAATAATAATAATAATAATAATAATAATAATAATAATAATAATAATAATAATAATAATAATAATAATAATAATAATAATAATAATAATAATAATAATAATAATAATAATAATAATAATAATAATAATAATAATAATAATAATAATAATAATAATAATAATAATAATAATAATAATAATAATAATAATAATAATAATAATAATAATAATAATAATAATAATAATAATAATAATAATAATAATAATAATAATAATAATAATAATAATAATAATAATAATAATAATAATAATAATAATAATAATAATAATAATAATAATAATAATAATAATAATAATAATAATAATAATAATAATAATAATAATAATAATAATAATAATAATAATAATAATAATAATAATAATAATAATAATAATAATAATAATAATAATAATAATAATAATAATAATAATAATAATAATAATAATAATAATAATAATAATAATAATAATAATAATAATAATAATAATAATAATAATAATAATAATAATAATAATAATAATAATAATAATAATAATAATAATAATAATAATAATAATAATAATAATAATAATAATAATAATAATAATAATAATAATAATAATAATAATAATAATAATAATAATAATAATAATAATAATAATAATAATAATAATAATAATAATAATAATAATAATAATAATAATAATAATAATAATAATAATAATAATAATAATAATAATAATAATAATAATAATAATAATAATAATAATAATAATAATAATAATAATAATAATAATAATAATAATAATAATAATAATAATAATAATAATAATAATAATAATAATAATAATAATAATAATAATAATAATAATAATAATAATAATAATAATAATAATAATAATAATAATAATAATAATAATAATAATAATAATAATAATAATAATAATAATAATAATAATAATAATAATAATAATAATAACAGTATTATATAATGAGTGAGCTTGCGAAGATCAAATCTTATACTCAATAGATGGTTTTGTTTAATAAGGGGAAACACCAATATATTTTTCTGTTCCCAATAAAAGCGGAAGAGGCTTTGAATGAATTGGTATGGTACGACGATATGCACCTTGACCAGCAGATATTTCGAAAGTGCAGTTTTATTTCTCCTGGGTTGAAATAAATGAAGTTTAAAAAATCGTCGTGTAGTTGCGTATGAACTTGAAATGGTTTTGGAGAGTTACATGCCCCTCTGATGATTTGCGTTGTACATCACGATTTCCTATGGTATATACCGCCAGTTTTCGAAGGTAAATATTTGCCACAAGGTCCTTTGGCGTATTTAGCACTGATTGCTAATCAAAAATTAAATTACGGAATAGCTTTGTCTTCATCGCGCAATCGGCGAGCTAATATTTTCCGTTCAAGTTACATTTCATGATTGCCTTTTTCCCACTATTTTTATACCAATTTGAAGACTAGCAGCGACATTCGGAAGAGCATACTCTGATTGTTTTACATACTTTTGGAAATTTATTTTCAAGGAATTTTTTTTATTTTTGTTGGGCCAGAAACATGAACGTGCCAAATCTCTAAGATTAGAAGGAATAGAAGCATAAACACTAGATCAGGGCATCGAGCTAAGCCAGGGTTGGACATGATTAAACTAATTTTGAGTGCACTCCGCCTGCAACTACCACCCAAACCTGAGTGGTATGCACACATTAAACAAAGGCACCTTTAAAATCTCAATTCATTGCATTTTCTCTGTATTTAAACTAAAACTAACAAGTAAGGAAGCCTAAGTTCGAGTGGAATCGAACATTAGATACTCAGCTGTATGCTTTCATAGTTTGTTTCCGTTTGTTCGATGTATTTTATATGAATCGAATTTATGCGGCAAAGTGGGCGCAGCCACGCCCATTTTCAAAATTTTTATCAATCATCCAACTAAGCATATAAATATTATTGTTAGTGCAAATTTGCAAACCCTTTATGACTTCTAATTACAAAGATGTCACGTTACAAATTCCCAAAGGGTTTTCCAGAAATATCTTTGTTAAAAAGTAGGCGTGGTCATAAACCGATTGTTTAAGCATGTATTACCACAAGTTATTAAAGTGTACAAACTGATTTTCGTCATAACATCTCAATTATTTGTAGAGTTATGGGTTCCAAGATCTCGTAGATTCCTTGTCCGAAAAGAGGCGGTGCCACGCCCATTTTCCAACATTTTTCTATTTTTAACACGCTTTTATTAGCTTCACCTGTATGTATGTATGTATGTATGTATGTATGTATGTATGTATGTATGTATGTAACTTCATCCCATCCTAAAAGTTGCAAACGTTTATAACTCAATTATCATTTTTTTGAAACATTCACTTTACTTTTATTGTGTTTTCTCCTCTATTATTTCTATTCACCTCCGGATTCGAAACGTGACACCAACATGGGATTCAACCCAACGACATCATATAGGGACATTCAACATTATATTCCACGCTTCATTGAGGCTTTTATGTTACCTCTCTTCAAAATAGCCTCTATGAATTTCATGCAATTCACTCCCGTATGCAATCCAATAACAGAGAACGTAGATGAACAGAGAAGTTGCAACTACGAATAATCGTGGAAGCCAGAAACCCAACAAAATTCTGTTAGTGCATCTGGTGAATAAAAAATTGTAATTCAACACAGCTGGCTGTTAAAATAACAGAAGTAGAGCGAGTTCGTCTGTAAAAAGGAATGTTATATTAAATTTCTGCACATCTGCTGATATGGCTCATTATTCCTCCCGTACACCAATTCCATCGATGCACTAATTTCCCAAAACCGCTGGTGTTTTAACTATTTTCTTATCGAATTTGAATTATAAATAAATTAAAAATTAAAAAAAAACAATTAAAATTAATTTCAATTTGACTTTACTGGGACTCGAACCTGCGCATCAATGCATTTTCTGTATTAAAAACCATACAACAATGCACCAGTTTGCTACAAGCGATGAGTATTTTTACAATTTCCACATCGATTTTTTAATTATGTATTTTAAAATTTTCGAAATTTTGAAAATGTAAAAACATTTTGTTGTCCATTTCATTTTGTTGATGGCCAACCCATCAACCTCGTTGATGAGCAACGATCAACCATCTCTATACCTATGCCAATGAAATTTAATTGTCACCCTCTCTGAACAAATAGATGATGCATCAATACATATGTACATACATATGTACATTTATTGAGCAATAATAAATTGGTGGCTGCATCAAAACCCTCACCATTCATCTTGGTGTATCGGGGCACAGCAGCTGCTAGACTCTGATGACTGATCAACGAAAATCCTACTGTCCCCCAAACATATCAAAAAACAACAATAACAATATTGTTGTGTACACAAAAGCATCTATTGAATTATAATTTTTTAATACAGAAAGATATGCACATAGAGGCGCAGGTTCGAGTCCCAGAAAAGTCAAATTGAAACTAATTTAAATTGATTTTTTTCAATTCTTAAATTTATTTATAATTGAAATTCGATAAGAAAATTTTAAAATTACTTTGCTGTTTTAGGAATTTGGTGCATTGGTGAAATCGGTGTATGTGAATAAAACTAAGAATATCAGCAGATGTGCACAAATGTAAAGTAACATTCCATTCTACAGCGCGCTGCTAATTTTTTCAACTTTTCTCTCAAATCTGTAATTCACCATCACTCAACTCTGGTAACGTTAACAGTATGCAATAAGCAAAAGCAGAAAAAATGCAAAGACACAACTAATTGCTGGAAGTAAAATAAATCCCCCAAATCGCGTTGCTTTGCTTAACTACACAAGCAAACACGGCTCAGCTGAAAACTGAAGGGAATGAATCGTGTTCTCGTTAGCAAAAGCAAAGCAAAAGTAGCTAAGCAATTTCAAACCCTGGTTCAAATTCTATTTATAGCACTTATAGCACGGTTGGCGAACTTGGTAATTACCAAAATAGGTTATTTTTTCGCTGTTGGTTTCTTGGTAACTTTCACATCTGTCATTTTTATTTTCAAGAAGTTGTTTACTATTTTTGGTATACAAGAAAAATATGGAAGTGATTATAGGACAATGAGAATATTTTGGAGCGCTGACTGTTCATTGTGAATATGCACAGGCAAATAAAGAAGAGCATATCTCCGATTAAAAACTGAAATAGTTTTGCTTCGATACACATAGTACATATTAGTTGATATTTTTTCGTTTAGGCTTCATTTTTGAGCTCTCATGACCAATGGTTTTTTCTATAAGGAAAAAATGTATGTGAAAAATTAATATTTTTGTAGAAGTTATAAATACATATGTATATAGATCTATTTCGGAGATCACCACATCCCTTCATCAGACTTCTTTTTACTTATATTCTTGCGTCCGCATAAAACATCCTTTAATGAAAAATTTCACTAAAAAGTTAAAAATAAATAATAGCTTAAAAAACTAAAAAACACGCTTTAATCTTAAAAATCGTACTAAAAATTGAGAAATAATTTAATTAGAAACAAAATGATGAACGAAAATATAAGTATTTAAGGAAAAGCGTGGGTGTGCTCAATAATATTTGAACATGAAAATATTCGATTGGTACAACTAGTACAAAAATATACATACCTAGTTGCGAAATTAAAGAGTACGTTATATGAAATCTCAAAGAAGTCAAAATAAAAATATTAGTTAAAAACAGCGATCTTAAATATTTTTTGACATACTGAGCACCACCCGACGCTTTTCCTTAAATACTTATATTTTCGTTCATCATTTTGTTTCTAATTAAATTATTTCTCAATTTTTAGTACGATTTTTAAGATTAAAGCGTGTTTTTTAGTTTTTTAAGCTATTATTTATTTGTTTTATGTCTATAGTTGGACTCATAACACAAAATTTCAATGACATATCTTTATATTTGACAAAGATATCTCTTAAAATGTTTTTATTAGGACCCTTAATAGTTCCCATATATAAATTTGGGCGTGGTCGTCAACCGATTTTGGCAATTTTTCGTCCAAACATTTTCTTAAGGAAGTAAATTACGCGTACCGTATCGTTTCATCGATATATCTGCTACGGTTTCTTAGTTATGACTTATTAACCTTTCAATGTTTGCCCTTTAGTAAGGCGTGTCACCGCCCATTTTCCAAAATTTCATCAAATTTCTTCATAGGGGCATGAGGTCAATACGTGGGTAAAATCTTACCACCCTAGCTATATTAGTAGCTGAGATACCAAATTTCCGATTTTTTCTATATAGGAAAAGTGCGCGTGGTCATGGTCCGATTTCGCTCATTTTCAATACCAACCGTCCCAGTCTCAATACCAACTTGCATTCCAAATTTCATCAAAATATCTCAATTTTTGCGCGAGTTAGAGTACGTACGGACGGACGGACAGACATGGATCAATCGATTTCTCTTTTCACCCTGATCATTTTTATATACTCTGAAAAAAATACCCGTAGTTAAACCAACAACTTTCGGCTGTTGAATCTTCGTCTTTGATTCAACAGCAAAAGTATTTGTTTTTACAGAAAAGTTTTTGATCCAACAATTTATACAAAAACGGGCGTTGTTGATTCAAAAACTTGCTTGCCTTTAAAAATTTTTTTGTGAGAAAATATTTTTTTGTGAGAAACCCAACAAAAAAAAATAATGATGGAGAGAAGATGAAGAGAAAAATCCAAAAAAAAGTTTATTTTTAGCAAAAATTTTCTCCCCGTTGTTGATTTAACGGCAAAAGTATTTGACCCAACAGTTTCCGTTGTAAACAAAACTAATGAGAACAAATTTTTTTAAATTTTGTTTTTACAATGATTCAAATAATTCATGGATTCCTTTTTAGGAAATGGAAGTATAAATAGGTTACTACAATTCAATATAATGTTTAATGTTCCACTATGTGATGATTGGATAGAATTTCAGGTTGATGTCATGGTTCGAATTCGGAGGAGAATATAAAATAAAGAAGAAAAATCAGAATAAGAAATAAAGATAGCAACCAGTGAATGATAAGAAGTAGAGAAGAATAGGAGAACAAGCGGAGGCTACATATTTGCAGTTGGGAACCGGGCGGAGAGAAGATGAAGAGTAAAATGCAAACAAAAATTTATTTTTAGGTGAAAATTTTTTCCAACAATCTCCGTTATTGACTCAAATCAACAACGCTCGCACCTTTGAAACAACAACGGAGCGTTGTTGGGCACATTTCAACTGCGGAAAGTAGTTGATTTAACAGCAAAAGTCTTTAGATTTACAACGTTTTTTTTTCAGAGTATATATAAATCTATAACTATCTCGATTATTTCATTATGTTACAATCCACCGTTATGTGAACTAGAACTATAATACACCGTGTACTAGTACAGCTGAGTATAACAAACCTCAGCTAATATCCACAGCATACTTTTAGGGAAATGTCTCCACACTGCTTGTTTATAAACATAATCAGTAGTTGTTGACAAACATTGGCAATGTACATCCACGAATATTCATAGATTTTTTTTCTAAAAGTTAACATGTAATGAAAAACCTCAATTTTTCAAATTACCGTAATGTATTCACTTAGGGAGTAAAGTTTCGACCAATTTTGATTATTAACACTATCTTTCTGAACACTTAGCAACAATTATATGCCATATTTCATTTTTAAATAATGATGTGCAAAAACTCGGTATTTTTTAAGGGGTACCCGTTACGAAAAAACCGATTACTTTTTTAAAATAACAGTAATATAGAAACTTTAGATGTAAAGTTTCAATAAATTCTGACAACTCCTTCATGTTTTCGTAAACACCACAATCAGCAATGATTATGCCTTATTTGTCTTTCATATAGTAATGTAAAAAAATAGTTTTTTTTTAATGGGTACCCGGTACCGAAAAATCAATTTCATTTTTGAAATTAGCATGTCTTAGTCCTTTTAGTTTTAAAGTTTCAACAAGTTTTGAATACAATTTCGATTTTTATAAACATATGTCTACGATCATTATGAGTTATTTTACCTTTTGAAAAAATTGTAAAAAAAAATTTGTTTTTAATTAAATGGTAACAGATGCTGAAAACGGATTTGTGTTCTGAAATTGACGTGACATAAGCCTTTCAGCTGTAAAGTTTCAGCCCATTCTGATGACTGCTTCCACTTATATCAACACATGTTCACAATACTATTTTCATATAAAAATGCAGGAAAAACTCGAAATGAGTAACCGGTACAGAAAAACCGATTTCATTTTTGAAATTAGCGTGGCATAATACTTCTAGGTGTGAAGTTCCAGCCAATTCTGACCACTCCTATTTTTGTCCATCATTTGTATGGTCGCGGCACTGTGCGGGGCAGGAATATGATGTATTGTGGAACGATTTTTTCACAAGGGATGACGAAAAATCACATAAGTATCTATATCTTTAGCTTAAAGGCTGGTATCGACCTCTCAAGAAACAGTTCAAGAAATTTTTAGCTTTATTTCTTGAGTAAAAAATAGTAGTAGGCAAGAAATTTTGACGTTTAGTAATCCACCGTGAATACCAAGTGAAATGAAGAAGAGCATCAAAAACGTAAACAAAATAAACCTTTTTGTAAACATAAGCAATTAGTAAGTTCTTAAAAAATATTAAATAAAAGCTTTAAATATATGTTTTCAATAGTTTTATTTTATTGTTATTTTAGGAAATCATCGAAAGCGACGAGGATGACCTTATATTACTGGTTAACTGTGGTATATTGATGGCCGGAATGGAATAAAATATGAGAAATCGATGCCAACTATGCCCTTGCATCATTAGAAAAATTGTGCATTCTATTTTTCGTTTCTTTTTTGCCATTTTCACTAACGATTTCCACGATTTTTTTTCAACACGCAACAAACGTCGAAATTTCTTTAAGAAATAAATGCTCGATGATATATTTCTTGGCAAAACCTGTGTTGCTGTGTTCGCATAACGTTGAAAAATAATATTAAAAAAGTGTACTAAATTTCTTAAGAGGTCGATACTGGCTCAAGAAAGTTTCACAAGAAAAATTTCTTGAGCATTTCTTGTATGTCATTTTATATTGTGGCGAATATAATCGGTTCCACTCACATCACTAAATGACAGATCTCTAAGGAAACTGCCAGAACTAGAAGAAGATACCAGATAATTTCCAGTGTTGCCAGAATTTTCCAGATTGCGTTTGACAGTCTATATAAGGCGGCGAGCAGGCGCTCCGGAGTCAGTCGTAACTTAACCGTAGAAGTGTTAACATCAAGTCAAGTAAAACAAGTGTAGACTTTTTAGTCGTGAAATAAAGCGGTGTGAATTAAGAAGTAAATAAAGACTTTTATTTAACAATTCAGCGATACGAACCCTATAGAAATAATCGAGCTATCGACAAATACGTAACAATTGGTGTCAGAATTGGAATTGTTAAATAAATTCCAGGATCAAGGATAACGAAGCAAGGATAACGAAATAAGGATAATGGCAAAGTTAAACGAACTGGAAATCCAAGAGCTTAACAAGGAGTTAGAAAAGAGAAACCTGAGTACAAGCGGCAATAAAATTGAACTACAGGCAAGGTTAAGAGTAGCTATGGAAGCATATAACATTAATGTAGATGAGTTTGATTTCAATGATGATGTGGAAGAGGTCCAAAAGGAAGAAACCCAGAAGGAAGAGGCTCCACGGTCAGTAGCAAACGTAGACATGAACTCGATATTGTCTGTACTGACACAAATATCGGCAAAAATGGAAGATCAACAGGCACAGATAACGTCCAAAATGGAATTGCAACAGTCTGTACTTTCATCACAGGTATCCGGCATTGCGGCTCAGTTGGAGGCACAAGACGAACGCATGTCCTTACAATTCAAGGCGCAGGATGCAAAAATTATACAAGTTAAGGAAGTCCTTGAAGAAAGACAAGAAAAATTAGAGGACGATGTAAAAGCATTGAAAGCCCGTCTTCAGGATATTCAACTAAGTCGTCCAGTCGCTTCAACTTCTACACAGAAGATAAAACCTCCGTCGTTTGATGGAAGTGGTCCATTTCAAGTATTCAAGCTACAATTTGAGAAAACGGCAGTTGTAAATAATTGGAGTGCGGAGGACAAAGTCGCTGCCCTGTTCGTAGCATTGAAAGGACCTGCAGCAGAAATATTACAGACTGTTAGCGAGGGCGAAAGAAACAGCTATGATGCAATTATGGGTGCCGTTGAAAGACGTTATGGTAGCGAGCACAGGAAGCAGATATATCAAATGGAGTTGCAGAATCGCTTCCAGAAACCAAATGAGACGTTACAAGAATTTTCTTCTGAGATTGAGAGGCTAGCTCATTTGGCAAACGCAGGAGCACCTCAAGAATTCATCGAAAGAATGAAAATTCAAAGCTTCATCAATGGAATACGAGATATGGAAACAAAGCGGGCTACCTATGCAAATCCAAAAGGAACTTTTGCTGAAACGGTATCATATGCCTTGACGCAGGAAACAGCATCTCTATTGAGCAAGCCCACCTACAAGGCTCATCGTGTGGAAGTGGAAACGCCAGACTTACTAAGCAAAATATGGGAGGCGTTGAATGAAATGCAGAAAAAGAAAAGTAATGCTGTGAAATGCTTCAGATGTGGAAAAATAGGACATATAGCACGTCACTGCAGCAATAATTCCAGTAAGTTCAGCACTGCAGATGGGCGCAAGCGCAAGGCAGAGGGGTATGAACAAGCGCCCA
This sequence comes from Urophora cardui, assembly GCA_960531455.1. Lineage (NCBI taxonomy): Eukaryota > Metazoa > Arthropoda > Insecta > Diptera > Tephritidae > Urophora > Urophora cardui. The sequence goes on along the minus strand of OY482674.1, from coordinate 54,048,517 downwards.
AATCAACTCAGTCGTTAAACTAAAGCGGGCCAGCCAAAAGGGGCGTGGGCTGGTCCCCACAATGGAATGCCCCATAATCTCTGTCTCTCAGTTGGGAAGAAGCACGAGTAATGTTACTATTGGTGGTTTGGTGGACGGAATGGAGCGCATGTTGACTGTGGATACGGGAGCATCTCATTCCATCATTCGATCTGACTTGGTAAAGAAGGAAGTAATGCCATTGTATGGAGCAAAATTGCGTACGGCAACAGGCGAGGATACCCAAGTCCTAGGGGAAGTTACATGCGAAGTTGTAATTGGAAATGTTGTCGTACTACACACCTTCATAGTGGCGGAAATTGTTGATGAAATCATAATTGGCGTGGACTTCCTAATCAGCCAAGGCATTAAGATTGACATGAAAAACAAGGTTATGAGTTATAAAAACTTGGAGGTGCCGCTAAGTTTTGGCTACGATAAGAGATACAACAGTAAGAAAGTGCTCGTGGAAGAGAATCAGCAGATACCGCCAAATTCCGAGGCAATTATTTGGGCAAAGATTGATGGAGATTGTGGGACAAACAAATTGTGGGTTGTTGAAGCAGAAACTAAATCAAATGTACTTGTTGGAAAAACCCTGGCTATGACAAAACAAGATGGACGTATACCAGTAAGAGTACTTAATGAGTTCAAGTCAACAGTCAAACTCTCCAAAGGTGCTATCTTGGGAAAATGCGAAGAGGTTGACATCATCATGAATTGCGAACAATCCCAAGGAGAAGTTTCTACTGGCAATACAGATCTTTCAGATGAAATAAATGCTTGGACAGAAGAACTGCAGGAGAATCAAAAAAGAAAGGCGAAAGAATTACTTGCCAAGTATTCCAGCATATTTGATAAGGATGGTACAAAACCAGGCAGGACAAATATTGTGAAGCATCAGATTGACACCGGTGATGCAAGGCCAATCCGCCAGGCTCCTCGCAGCGTTCCATTAGCTAAACGTGAAATGGTGAGCCAGATTATACAAGAAATGAGTGACAGTGGGGTAATTGAACCATCAGTCAGTCCATGGAGTTCTCCGGTAGTACTTGTTAAAAAGAAAGATGGTAAGATGAGATTCTGCGTTGACTACCGGAAACTGAATGATGTAACGAAAAACGATAGTTACCCATTGCCAAGAATTGACGACACTCTGGACTCGCTATCTGGAACGGAATGGTTTTCAACACTGGACTTGAAAAGCGGCTATTGGCAAGTCGAAGTAAAAGAGGAAGACAAGGAGAAAACAGCCTTCAGTGTTGGCGATGGTCTTTGGCAATTTACGGTGATGCCATTTGGATTATGTAATGCCCCAGCTACCTTTGAGCGACTTATGGATCAGGTACTGAAAGGATTGCACTGGGAAACATGTCTTGTGTACCTGGACGATATCATTGTATTGGGGAAAAGCTTTGATGAACATCTCAAAAATTTGGAGGTAGTTTTCCGCAGAATAGCTGGCGCTGGTCTCAAGTTAAGTCCTAAGAAATGTTCATTATTCAAGAAAGAGGTAAAATACTTGGGACATAAAGTGACTACAATGGGCATCTGCACTGATAACGAAAAAATAGAAGCAGTAAAAGATTGGCCAAGACCTCGGAATCTACATGAATTGCGAAGCTTTCTTGGGCTGTGCACATACTATCGCCGATTTATACCAAATTTTGCCGGCGTAGCAAATAGTCTCACGGAGCTCATGAGGAAAAATAAGACTTTTGAGTGGAGGAAGGAACAAGAAATAGCTTTCCAAACGTTAAAAGATCGGCTTTGTACTGCCCCAATGCTAGCATACCCGGTTCCAGGAGCGAGGTTTATCTTGGATACTGATGCGAGTGGTTATGCTATAGGAGGTGTTTTGTCACAAGAAATCGACGGACAGGAGAAGGTTATCGCATACTACAGCCGATCAATTGGGAAACCGGAAAGAAATTACTATGTAACACGAAGAGAACTGTTGGCATTGGTAGAATGCATCAAACACTTCCATAAGTACCTCTATGGTCAACGATTCCACGTCAGGACTGATCATGCAGCGTTAAAATGGCTTTTGAAATTCCGAAATCCGGAGGGTCAGTTAGCAAGGTGGATTGAGCGACTACAAAATTATGACTTTTCCATAGACCATCGTAAAGGCATTACCAATGCTGATGCAATGTCGCGGCGACCATGTAATCTTGAATGCAAGCATTGCTCTAAAGCTGAGGAGAAGGAAGACATCATAGATGTTCGGCTAATGACAATAACATCTACAGACGAATGGAATGCGGAACAATTAAGGAAGTGTCAGCTAGAAGATCCAGATCTGGCACGTATAATGATCGGTTTGGAACAAAATGAACGACCATCAAAAGAAGAGATGTCAGCAGAGAGTCCTGTTGCCAAATCATATTGGGCACAGTGGAATAGTTTGCAATTGGTAAATGGTTGCCTACATCGTGTTTGGGAGAGTGAAGATGGTCAAAGTTCTAAAACATTGATAGTTGTTCCAAGGAAAAGAATACCGGATGTGCTAAATGAATTACACAATGGTCCAAGTGGAGGTCATCTTGGAGTAACAAAGACGGTAGAGAAAATCAAGAAGAGGTTTTATTGGGTCGGCTGCCGTCAGACAGTTGTTGAGTGGATTGCGAACTGCGATGTGTGCATAAAGGCTAAGGGTCCCAAATCCAGGAGTCATGGGCTGATGAAACAATACAATTCAGGTGCACCATTTGAGAGAATTGCCATGGATATAGCTGGGCCATTTCCTACTAGCAAACTTGGAAACAAATATGTACTGGTGGTCATGGATTACTTTAGTAAATGGCCGGAGGTGTACCCGATTCCAAATCAAGAAGCAGAAACTATAGCCGAAGTATTCACCAACAATTGGGTGGCGAGATATGGTGCACCTATAGAGCTACATTCTGACCAAGGAAGGAACTTCGAATCAGTTGTGTTCCAGGAGATGTGCAAGACACTGGGTATTAGGAAAACCCGAACAACTGCGTTGCATCCACAATCAGACGGCATGGTAGAAAGATTTAACAGAACATTAGAGGAACATTTACGAAAAGTGGTGCACAAGTTCCAGAGAGATTGGGATACTCATATTCCTCTGTTCCTGATGGCATATCGATCGTCAGTACACGATACAACAGGTCAGACTCCTGCAAAAGTAATCTTTGGTAGTGATCTTCGACTGCCAGCTGACTTGAAATTTGGGATAAGTGCTGATGCGGGAGGAAATGAGAGAAATACATGAACTTGTGAGACAGCGAACAAAGATCATGAGTGACAAGATGAAGGCCAGATACGACAAGGCGATGAACTCAGAAGGTTTTCTTGAGGGAGATCTAGTTTTGCTATACAACCCGCAGCGAAAGAAAGGTTTGTCCCCGAAATTGCAGTGTACTTGGGAAGGGCCCTACAAAGTGATTAAACGGCTCAATGATGTTGTGTATCGCATACAAACAATTGGAAGACCGAGGAATAAAATGAAAGTGGTTCATCTGGAAAGGCTAGCAGCATTTGGAACGAGTAATGTGTCAGATCGGGACGATCAGACTTAGGTGGAGGGCAGTGTGGCGAATATAATCGGTTCCACTCACATCACTAAATGACAGATCTCTAAGGAAACTGCCAGAACTAGAAGAAGATACCAGATAATTTCCAGTGTTGCCAGAATTTTCCAGATTGCGTTTGACAGACTATATAAGGCGGCGAGCAGGCGCTCCGGAGTCAGTCGTAACTTAACCGTAGAAGTGTTAACATCAAGTCAAGTAAAACAAGTGTAGACTTTTTAATCGTGAAATAAAGCAGTGTGAATTAAGAAGTAAATAAAGACTTTTATTTAACAATTCAGCGATACGAACCCTATAGAAATAATCGAGCTATCGACAAATACGTAACAGTATATTTTTTTAAGGAAAGTGGCATTATTAAAAATTTAAACCATCTCAGTACAATAATTAAATGGCTATCTTCATGAAATAAATCCTTATATTTTGTAAATTATTTTTCAAGGCAAAATGTTAGTATTAATGAATGATTGATGATGTTATTTAAGTAAGCGCAATGTGCAGATAAATGTGCACAGCTTTTTTATACTCAGCTGTACTAGTACACAGAGTATTATAGTTTTAATCACATAACGGTGGATTGTAACACCATAAAATAATCGAGATAGATATTGACTTATATATATCAAATTGAACAGGGTGAAAAAAGAAATCGATTGAGCCATGTCCGTCCGTCCGTCTGTCCGTCTGTCTGTCTGTATGCACGATAACTCGCGCAAAAATTGAAATATTTTGATGAAATTTGGAATGCAAGTTGGTATCAAGACTGGAACGGATGGTATTGAAAATGGGCGAGTCCCAAGCGAATACAGATTTTAACCAAGGCGAAACATTATTTTGACATTAAACTATACCAATTACAATATTAAAGTTCTGAATTCACGTATGCGCCTACCTTTCTAAATCTGGCTGGCGGAATTGAGCGGGATTTTCTGACATTACTTATCTTTTTGATAAAAGCAAATACATCGTTAGTTTATTTTACTAAAAACTATTTATTTAAATAATAAAATAATGGATTCTATTGTGATAGCAGCTATATTAGTGGAGGAAGAAGAGCAAAGGAATCTGATAAACGAGAGAAAGTTTTTAAGGGATCATAGCAATCCTTTTACTTTAAGTAAACAAGCGTAAGTTTAATAAGAGGCTGAAAATAAAAATAATAGTCTTAATTTTGCGTGAAAGAAACCTTTACCTTGTCCTTTTTTCTGTTTTCATAGAATTATTTTGAACTACATTAAAGCAAATTGTATACAAAAACAGGGGAAAATTTCAATAATAATGTACCTACCCGGCACCGGAATTTTTCGTTTATTTTTTTGGCGATAGATCACTAAAATGCAAACGGAATCTTGCGGAAACTTATAATTCATTAATAACACAATACTTTTGCGTAGAGTACCCTTATGCACTGCGCCGCGCTTTGAAAAGTAACCCTCAGCCGACAGAACTACCTTTCTGGAGTTAGAACTGGAGAGATTTACAGTAATTCGACGTAGTCGGGAGTGTTATAACTAGTAAAATTATCATTCGCAGAAATTTTCCTGAAGGATTCATTGAAACATTCTTAGTGGTTTGAAAATAAATATGGCGGGCGCATTATACTGAAGCCGACCTTCCACCACCAGCAATATTTATTTGAATGCGTCTTTATTGAGACGAAAGTTTTTACTGAAATGGTAAATTGTTGGTAATACACATTCATAATTCGTTAGTTGCTTTTTTATAGTAGTCAAACAATAATTATCAACTTCAGAAAATGCATTATTATTCTTTGGTGAAAATATATTTTAATTTCCAAAACCTACATACACACGAATTTAAATCACTGTTATTATCATTATTTCACAATTTTTTCTCTGAAGTTTTTCTTTGCATATAACAGCAATTCAATCTCTTTGGAAAATGAAATGGACCCACGCCATGTGTGTGGCTTCTCGCGACCGGTTGATTAATATATTTACATATATTCACACTTATTAACACTTATTCCAACTTCATACCTGCATTTACACAATTTACTTAAACTTTTATTATAATTTTTTGATATTTGGTTAATATCGCCGCAAGCAAATACTTGCGGCAAATTTCGGCACGAAAAACTGTCAAAATGTACGTTCATTCGGTGTTCATAATGCCGATATACCGAACTTCGAAAGATACGGCGCGCCGTCGGTTGTCATAATGCCGATTTGCCGAAAACGTCATTTCGGTACCGCCGACGGTGTTGGTGATAGTGGCATTAATGTTGAATCTCTGTGAAAAACACATTCATATGTCCATACATATGTATGTATGTACATATGCCACTGCTTTTGTGCACGCAATGACGCACGTCTGTCTAGTCATAGCAGTTGACAGAGTTAACATTAAGGTTGTTCTCTCTCTGTGATTTTGGCCTGGCAAATTTGCCGAGATGACATAAGTGTGATAAATTTGCCGAGCACAACAACAAAATACACGTCTTGTCAAATTTGGAGCTTCGGCAAATTTCTCATACCCCAACCCGTGATATGTGATATCATGAGAAAAATATCACGGGAAATGCAACCATGTTATTACATTCACAATGGTCTTCTATGAGAAGTGAGTTTCAATTTATGTTTCTAGTTCTTTTTTTTTAAGTATTTTATTTTATTCAGATAAAAAATTAATTAATTCGAAATTGAAGCAAGCAAAGCAAAGCGACAACAGTTGTATAAAGAGTGGAAAGAATATGACTAAAATGCTAGTTCACAATGAAGTCAGTTAGAATTTTATTTTCTTAAAGGTGCGCTCTCTCTGTGTGGCAAATTTCTCAAGATATCATGATATCTCGGCAAAAATATTAGACACAGAGAACAACCTTAGTGTTAACTCATAAACATCATTCACTCGCACACAGATTTTCGTGCACAGCATTCATTCACACAAAAACAATGAAGTCCATTGCGACACGTGTTCTGCTAAGAGTGGATCTTTGCTTGTGAGAGTGCTACGAGTTGAGCGGACACTGCTGTTGTGTTCACTCAGAGGCCTCGTATTTATTTCACTCAAACATTTAAGTGCATGGCCTGCATAGTTGTGTGCGTTCAAGTTCAAAATTTTTTAGTGTAGCTCAGAGTTAACTTTTTCAGCACTCTTGCAACCCTTTAGTAGATACATCGTGGAATTTACCATCTGCTTTTGATGTTAGCAATACGAAATCAGCACAAAATGTAAATCAGGCAAAATCTCTAATTTTGATATTTGGCTGCTTTTGATTTTAGCAATATGAAATCAGCACAAAATCAAAATTAGCACAAAATGAAAATCAGGCAAAATCGCTAATTTTGATATTTGGCTGCTTTTGATTTTGAGCAATATGAAATCAGCGCAAAATCAAAATCAGGCAAAATCGTTAATTTTCATATTTTTTCATATTGATTAACTGCGACTTCTGTTTTTTTTTAAAGCGGAACCAAAATCAAAATCAACAGAAATGAAACTTATGCCAGTTTTTTAAACACTGGACTTATATATACTTATATATATCAAAATGATCAGGGTGAAAAGAGAAATCGATTGAGCCATGTCCGTCCGTCTGTGCTCGATAACTCGCGCAAAAATTTAGATATTTTGATGAAATTTGGAATGTAAGTTGATATCAAGACTGGGACGGTTGGTATTGAAAATGGGCGAAATCGGACCATGACCACGCCCACCTCCCCTATATAGTAAAAATCGGAAATTTTGTATCTGTCACTAATATAGCTAGAGCGATGAAATTTTACCCACCTTTTGAGCTCAGGCCCCTATGAAGAAATTTGATGAAATTTTTGAAAATGGGCGGTGCCACGCCCATTTATTAAGGGCCAAACATTGAAAGTTTTATGTGTCATAACTCAGAAACCGTTGAAGATATATCGATGAAATTTGGTATGCGTGATTTACTTACTTGGCAAACGTTTGGACGGAAAATTGTTAAAATCGGTTGACGGCCACACCCACTTTTACATATCTGTCTTATAAAGTGACCTAATAATAGGCTTGCCATACGTCAGGCATTTGGCCTGATTGTCAGGCATTACATACTTTTTCAGGCAATCAGGCGCCTAACGAATTTTGTCAGCCATTTTGAAAATTTTTTTTGTGTACATTGATATTTTGTATAAATTTTATTCCGTTTTATTCAAAGCCGTATGAACATTAGATATGTATTTATTTTGTCGAGTGTAAACACGGCGTAAATTTAAGTCTTGTGCGATTATCGATAACTTCTTTCTATCTCTTATTCCGTGTCATAAAAGCTCATTCAGACTACATTTTAAATTACGTTGATTAGCCGAAATTACTATCAAAAATTACGTGCGTTCACAAACGCTTTTGAGTAATTTATTTTAGCCGTGTTTCATTTAAAGCCGATCCTGTGCCAGATAGGGATGGCAAAAAAAATTTAATAATCGATTAACCGTTTTTTAGGTTAATCGAAAGGGTTCGATTATTAATCGCGAATAATCGTAGGGAATTAACCGATTATAACCGTTTTTCGATTACAATTACTGATAAATTAATACGTAGTACCCCAAGAAGACAAACAAGCTAATTTTTATACATACTATGTGTTGCCGGCGAGGGGAGCAAGAAATAAAGAACGCTATTTTACTCGTGCTAGTGGCACGTTCCTCCCATTCCCAATGTATAAGTTCAGCTACTTTAATGGGGTATAATAAGGCGTTTTTATTTCCTAAAAATAGCACAATTTTCCATGAATATTAAGTCAATAAAATACATAAAAACTTAAGTCTTACGTTGGTTTTGTCCTCCTCTTATTTGCCGGTCGACTTCATCAAATTACAATTTTAAATGATTTAATATAGAGATTACAAAAGATACAAATGTTCGATAAATAGTTCGATATCACCAGGCATAGGAGGCGTTGCCAGAGGGGCCAAATTAACAAATTGCTTAAGGCAGGTATACACTTGAACATTTTCTTTAACTCATCACAAACATAAATCTTCGTCAACATCCCGGCCACCGTGAATCTAGGCAGATTCACCAACATCTAACTTCGCCAATAAGCATGCAGGCCGTCTGAATATCCCATTCGTGGTTCGTACTTCCGCACTTCTTACTTGCCCGTCCTTGCCAGGATACACCTGAGCCACTCTACCCATTGGCCATTTGGAGCGGTGTAGATTGCTATCGACGATGAGGACAACGTCACCACTGCAAAGCGGTTGCACAGGCTGATACCATTTGGTCCGACGACACAAGTCTGGCAAGTACTCCGAAAGCCATTTCTTCCAAAAACGGTGCTGCGCCTGTTGCGTCTTTCTCCATTGCTTCCTAGTAGCTCGGTAATCTTCTTCATGTGGGTGTGGCGTTTGCTCGGCGTTGGCTGTACCTAAAAGAAAGTGGTTAGGGGTTACAGGATAGTCGGTGGGCGAGTCTAGAGGGATGTGAGTTAGCGGACGTGAGTTAATCATGTTCTCAGCTTCGCACATCAAACTGTAGAGGCAGTGTTCTTGAAGATTTTCATGGTGGAGTGCATGTCCAATAGCACGCTTTACGCTTCGTACTAACCGTTCCCAGCATCCGCCTGCATGAGGGTTAAGAGGACAGTTAAATACCCACTCTATACGATCGTTAGCAAGAGTATCTGCAATCTTCCTTTGGTCAAAGTCCGAGCGTTGTCGTTGTAGTTCCCTATCTGCACCGACGAAATTGCTGCCATTGTCTGAGCGTATGCGCACTGGAGTTCCTCGTCGGCTCATAAAGTTGCGTATACATATTAGGCACGAATCTGTGCTGAGATCTCTGGCGATTTCCATATGCACTGCACGAATGGTCAAACAAGTGAAAATAGCAATCCAGCGCTTTTCGGTGCGGCGTCCTGAGGTGACGAGGAACGGTCCCATATAATCGAGACCTACGTAAGAGAACGGCCTTACGAAAGGTGTCAGCCTATCTCGCGGCAGCTGGCCCATTATTGGATTTGCAGGTTTAGCACGATTGTTTCTGCATATTTGACAATTTCTAGCGGCGCGACGTACTGCTACACGAAGATGAGGTATCCAAAACTTCCGGCGGATTTCCGCTACGATTGTTCCCTCGTTCTGGTGCTTCCATCTGCAGTGGTAGTAGCTGATCAGTAAATCAGTGACGTAATGTGCTCGCGGCAGGATGATAGGTCTACGAGTCTCTTCTGGAACAGCGTCAGCGTAGTCAATGCGACCCTTTACTCGCATGACGCCCATATCATCGATATACGGCGTGAGCGTTAACAGCTTGCTATCTCGTTTCAGTGGTTTGCCCATCATCAGGTCTTCATAATCCTCGGAATAGTCTATCTTCTGCACCGCCCGACAGATTGTTAGTTCGGCCTTGTCCAACTCTGCGACGGTAAGTGGACCTCTGCGTTTATTCGGCTGGCTGCTTCGACTATTATCACGAAACCGAAGAATCCACCCAACTACTCTCACTAAACGACTGAAGCTCGAAAACCTTTCGAGGAAGCTATGTTCAATTTCCATGTGTAAAACGAAATTTGCACGAAGCTCTTCTGGAGTGTCCGAAGTAGGCTCGTCTGTTGGCCACCACCTCTCGTCTTGCAGTAGGAACTCTGGTCCACTCGCCCAGAAGGACTTACGCTTATCGCATCTAATGCGCGTGCCGAAGTCGGCTGGATTATTCCCGCTCGGTAGCCATCTCCATTCAGTTACTTCGCTGTTTTCCAAGATTTCGTTTACACGATGTGCTACATACGGCTTGTAACGCCGATGGTCAGACTTTATCCATGCCAAGGTGGTTTTCGAGTCGCTCCACATAACAACTCTGTTAACTTCCACATCGTGATTTTCCAGGATCATCGTACGGAGACGCGCCGCAAGAACGGCTGACTGTAATTCCAATCGCGGAATTGTTGTTAGCTTTAGCGGAGCACACTTCGCTTTTCCCATGACAAAGGATATACGTATGGCACCAGCATCACCTTCAACCCTCCAGTACGCAACGGCTGCATAGGCCGCTTCACTTGCATCTGCAAAAATGTGCAATTCTACTGGGCTCCGTAAGATCTTCGCATGATAACAACGCGGAATGCTCAGATTCTCGATTTCTTTTAACGCTTTTAGCCACTTAAGCCATATCTCGTATGCGTCGTCTGGAATGCTTTCGTCCCAGGCCGCCTTTTTCTTCCAAGCTGTCTGCAAGACCAGTTTAGCCACTAATGTAAATTCAGATGCCAGACCGAAGGGGTCGAACACTGACATTGCCACACTCAACGCTTCGCGCTTGGTAGGTTTTCTGTTGGTGTTAAATATTGCGTTATCGACTTTCCCAAGTGAGAGCGCGAACCTCAGCTCGTCCTTCGCTGTGTCCCAATACATGCCTAACACTTTCTGGAAATCTCCTTTGTCGAGGCAAAAATTCCTAGCCGTGGTTTCCTCACCATTCAGCTGCTCACTGACCCAATTGATATTTGATACAAAACGCTTTAATTCGAAACCAGCCTGTTTGTGAATCCAGCTAACTTCGTTCGTGATTTGCACGGCCTCTTCCTGCGTGTCGAAACAGTGCACAAAATCGTCCACGTAATGGTTATTCAGAATCGCTTCTGCCGCCTTAGGAAACATATCTTTAAAATCGTTTGCATTTCTGTTCTTGACGAATTGCGCCGAGCATGGAGAACATGTTGCACCAAATGTCATGACGTTCATAGCGTACTCACCAACCGGCTCGTTACAGTCACTTCTCCAAAGGAAACGTTGCGCGCTTTGGTCCTCCCGACGTACCTTCACTTGGTGAAACATTTCTACTATGTCCCCACACACACCGATTGCCCTTTGTCTAAACTTCATTAATATCGTGGTTACAGGCTGGCAGAGATCCGGACCGTTAAGCAGAACTGAATTCAAAGACACACCTTCGACTTTGGCGGCAGCATCAAAAACGAGGCGTAGCTTCCCTGGCTTGTTGGCGTTGCGTACTCCAAAGTGTGGTAGATACCATGTCCGATTTCCTCTTTGTTGAACTTCTTCGTCGTTTAACCGTCTCGCATACCCTTTTTTAATGTAATCCGCTATTATATCTGCATACCTCTTCTGAAATTCTTTATCCATCTCGAACTTTTTCTCTAGTGTAGATAACCTCTTCTCCGCCATTTTTCTACTATTGGGTAAGCATACGTCGTCGCTTATCCACAGGAGACCTGTTTCGTAGCAACCCTCCATTCGCACTGTCGTTTTCTGAAGCAGCTTGTTCGCTCTAGCTACGGCTACACTCTCTACGTGTTTCGTTGACGGATTGACACCCAAGGCATCATCGACTATGTAATTTTGCACTAGATTTTCCAATCGTTTGTCGTTTTCGTTCTGCATAAAAAATGTGTGATGGCCTATGGACACGGATTCGCTTTCTTTACCTCCTGAACCGTAGACAATCCAACCAAGTTTCGTTAGAATAACGGCCGGACCGTCTCGTCCGTCCGATGCTGTTTTCCTTGCAACGCCGAGATGTGCGTTATCGAGCCCAATTAATATCCGGGGAGTTGCTGCGTTGTAGTGCGTAATAGGGAGATTCTTTATATATCTTTGTTTAAACTGCAATTCTGAAATGTCTAATGTCTGCTTGGGAAGCTGTAAACTGTCAATGACTTTAATATTTCTTATGTTAAATTTGCTACTACCAGCCTGAGAACTAGATATTTGTACATCTACCCCGTAAACCATTTTGGACACGGTATTTTTTCCTAACCATTGCAACGTCAACTTTTCTTTCCTACCCTTTAGCCCGAGACAGTCTGCTAAACTCTTATCCATCAACGATATTGACGATCCCTCGTCGAAGAAAGCGAAACATGTTACTTGCTTTCCATTGGCAAACAATGTCACGGGTAATATTTTAAACAAAACTTTCGAGCTTCCAACCTGTTTAACTGTGCTTGTAAAAATTGGCTGAAGTTGCGAGCGTTGATTTTCAGTATGTTGTTGTTGTGTACCGCCTGTGTTGGTGACCTCGTTTTCATGCAAGAGTCCATGCAGCTTCCTGGTGCAATTACGTACCGTGCATTTGTGTTCATACCTACACCTGTTGCTCCTATGCCCGCTTTTGAGACAGTTAAAACACATCTTTGCATCCCGCACGAACCGCCATCTTGCTGTATTGTTCATATCAAGGAAACGCTTGCATCTTGCTATGTGATGCACCTCTGAACATAGTTTGCATGTAGAGCAGTTATCACCCCGGGCCTCCTCCATGTGGAAAAACCGACCTCGTGTTTCACTTCTTCCATCTGCTGGACGCGATTGTGTATTCGATGTGATGCACGCCGTATTTACTACACGTGCTAACTCCTGGAGCCAATTACTGAAGTGGCTTATGGTAGCCCTTGGAACAACAGTAATCGCATAGCGTGCCCAGTCCAGACGTCGTTGCATTGGAAGCTTAAGAAGCAGCTCTTCCATAAGCGTTGGATTACTCAAATGGTATTCACAACCAGCGGATTCTAAAAACGTAGCTAAATTTTGAACTTTTGTCGCGAACGGCACCAACAACTCTAAGCGATTTTCTGAAATCGACGAAAAATTACGTATTCGAGCAATTTGACTCTTAACTAATAGCTCAGGCCTACCAAAACGCTCTTGTAGTGTCTCAATTACCCGCGGTACATTCCTACAGTGGATAAGCAGACACTCAACAACTTCCCGTGCCTTACCTTTTATAGCCTTTTGTAATCTCAGCATATTTTGGCGATCGTTATACCCGTATTCTTCTGTAGTCATGACAAAAGATTCGCGAAACATGGGCCAATCTTCAGGCCTACCATCAAATTCCGGAAGTTCGTATAGCTTTTTTGTTGTATTCGACCTGGTAGCAACCAAGGTTCGATTTAAGTCTGCTAATGTTTCGACGATTGACACGCCACTTGCTTCAGCGCCACTCACCGACGACGGTCCAATGCTAATAGTACCATGTTCGTTGGATATAGCCGCGGTATCGTTTGGTGTAGTAAGTTTCGCAATAGCATCTTGTAACTCCTGTAACTGCTTTGACATTGTTTTAACCTGTACTTCTAACGCCGATGTTTGTTGCTGAGACGCCATTGCGCCCTGACTAATAACAGTTGTATTTAATTCGTCGTTGCTATTGCCGTCCTCTTCTGCCGTATTTGATGTTGACCGAGTCAATACCATCTTTTCAAGTGACCGCTATAACGGGAATTTACCGCTATGAATACTGAATCGCCTGATTCCGCAAGTCGGATGATATTTGTTTCAAACCCTATATAGCCTAAGCACCACCAAACTTCCTACAATCCCGGACCACTCTCCAATATGTACCTTACCTTGCAAATCCGCCACACGTTTTATCTGCGCCTTCTGCTTATATGTATTGAAATGCCTTGCTACTCTTTGCTTACTGATTTTGGTGGCCGGACCTCTGTTAACCGGCTTTGGTTGCGACTCCTTCGCTTGCGCAGCCAATGTTACATGAATAACAACGAAATAAAAAGATGTTGCCGGCGAGGGGAGCAAGAAATAAAGAACGCTATTTTACTCGTGCTAGTGGCACGTTCCTCCCATTCCCAATGTATAAGTTCAGCTACTTTAATGGGGTATAATAAGGCGTTTTTATTTCCTAAAAATAGCACAATTTTCCATGAATATTAAGTCAATAAAATACATAAAAACTTAAGTCTTACGTTGGTTTTGTCCTCCTCTTATTTGCCGGTCGACTTCATCAAATTACAATTTTAAATGATTTAATATAGAGATTACAAAAGATACAAATGTTCGATAAATAGTTCGATATCACCAGGCATAGGAGGCGTTGCCAGAGGGGCCAAATTAACAAATTGCTTAAGGCAGGTATACACTTGAACATTTTCTTTAACTCATCACAAACATAAATCTTCGTCAACACTATGTATGTGTGTTCGTTTTTATTATAATAATAAAAAATCGTAATTTCAGCGAAAAAATCGTCAATACTAAAAACACGTTATAAACAAAAAAGTGTCGGCTTTCCACTAAGAAAGCGCACCACGAAAAAAAATTACTTTTTCAGCGGCTCTCAGATATCTCAAAACTGAAATCAAAACTTGCAGGAAGTTTACAGTTTACGAGATAATTGTCGTTAAGGTTAGATGGGTCCATAGATATTACCCCAGAGAATTATGTCGGCTGAGGATTTTTTTTAAAGCGCGGCTGAAGGCCGCCAACGCAAAATATTGTTCTACACACATACATATATGCATTTTCTCGTTTTAATACGTGCTTTTATCTCGGAAATAAATCGTAGTTTTCGTGTTTTGTTTGGTAAATTTTAAAATCTTAACAACAAATATCTTGTAAACTACAAGCCTCCGGAAATTTTTGATTTCAGTTCCAAGTCCTGTGAGAGCCCCTCTACCCCGCTGAAAAAGTCATTTATTTCGGGGCGTTGTTCCTTAATGGAAAATTTTCCCAAAAACAATTTTAAGGAGGTACGAATTAATACAAATCCGTATATAAATAAAATCATATTTAAACAAGTAAGGAAGCCTAAGTTCGAGTGGAATCGAACATTAGATACTCAGCTGTATGCTTTCATTGTTTGTTTGCGTCTGATAGAATCACGGTGTATTTTATATAAAGCGAGTGCTGCATAAAGTGGGCGTAGCCACGCCCATTTTCAACATTTTCATCAGTCATCCAACTAAGCATATGAATATTATTCTTTGTGCAAAATATCATTTCTTTATTACTTCTAATTACAAAGATGTCACGTTACAAATTCCCAAAGGGTGTTCCAGAAATATCTTTGTTAAAAAGTAGGCGTGGTCATAAACCGATTTGAATAAATTTTTG
Source organism: Urophora cardui (assembly GCA_960531455.1). Lineage (NCBI taxonomy): Eukaryota > Metazoa > Arthropoda > Insecta > Diptera > Tephritidae > Urophora > Urophora cardui. The sequence continues at coordinate 54,033,123 of OY482674.1, read as the reverse complement.
CGTGCCTATTAGCACAAGTTATAAAAGTGTATAAACCAAGTTTCGTCTTAATGTCTCAATTATTTGTCGAGTTATGGGCTCCGAAATTTCGTATATTCCTTTGTCTAAAAAGAGGCGGTGCCACGCCCATTTTCCAAATTTTTCTATTTTTTGTTTCCGGTCTATTGTGGAACTCATGCCACAAAATTTGAATGAATTATCTTTATATATGACAAAGATATCGCTTAAAATATTTTTATTAGGCCCCTTTATAGTTCCCATATATAAAAGTGGGCGTGGTCGCCAACCGATTTCGCTAAAATTTTGAACATGTATTACCACAACTAATAAAAGTGTACACACCAAGTTTCGTGATTATATTTAAATTATTTGTCGAGTTATGGGCTCAGAAATCTCGTATATTCCTGCTTCTAAAAAGAGGCGGTGCCACGCCCATTTTCCAAAATTTTTGTGCTTTTCGTTTTATATCCGCAGTTGGACTCCTGCCATAAAATTTCAATGATATACCTTTATATTTGGTAGAGATATCGCTTAAAATGTTTTTATTAAAAGTGGGCGTGGTCGTTAACCGATTTTGGCAATTTTTCGTCCAAACATTTTCCTAAGTAAGTATATCACGCCTACCAAATTTCATCGATATATCTTCAACGGTTTCTGAGTTATGATATATAAAACTTTCAATGTTTGGCCCTTAATAAGTGGGCGTGGCACCGCCCATTTTTCAAAATCTCACCAAATTTCTTCATAAGGGCGTGAGCTCCACACGTGGGTGAAATTTTATCACTCTAGCTCTATTAGTGACTGAGATACAAAATTTCCGATTTTTACTATATAGGGGAAGTGGGCGTGGTCATGGTCCGATTTCGCCCATTTTCAATACCATCCGTTCCAGTCTTGATACCAACTTGCATTCCAAATTTCATCAAAATATTTCAATTTTTGCGCGAGTTATCGTGCATACAGACAGACAGACGGACAGACGGACGGACAGACGGACGGACATGGCTCAATCGATTTCTTTTTTCACCCTGTTCAATTTGATATATATAAGTCAATATCTATCTCGATTATTTTATGGTGTTACAATCCACCGTTATGTGATTAAAACTATAATACTCTGTGTACTAGTACAGCTGAGTATAAAAAAGCTGTGCACATTTATCTGCACATTGCGCTTACTTAAATAACATCATCAATCATTCATTAATACTAACATTTTGCCTTGAAAAATAATTTACAAAATATAAGGATTTATTTCATGAAGATAGCCATTTAATTATTGTACTGAGATGGTTTAAATTTTTAATAATGCCACTTTCCTTAAAAAAATATACTGTTACGTATTTGTCGATAGCTCGATTATTTCTATAGGGTTCGTATCGCTGAATTGTTAAATAAAAGTCTTTATTTACTTCTTAATTCACACTGCTTTATTTCACGATTAAAAAGTCTACACTTGTTTTACTTGACTTGATGTTAACACTTCTACGGTTAAGTTACGACTGACTCCGGAGCGCCTGCTCGCCGCCTTATATAGTCTGTCAAACGCAATCTGGAAAATTCTGGCAACACTGGAAATTATCTGGTATCTTCTTCTAGTTCTGGCAGTTTCCTTAGAGATCTGTCATTTAGTGATGTGAGTGGAACCGATTATATTCGCCACACTGCCCTCCACCTAAGTCTGATCGTCCCGATCTGACACATTACTCGTTCCAAATGCTGCTAGCCTTTCCAGATGAACCACTTTCATTTTATTCCTCGGTCTTCCAATTGTTTGTATGCGATACACAACATCATTGAGCCGTTTAATCACTTTGTAGGGCCCTTCCCAAGTACACTGCAATTTCGGGGACAAACCTTTCTTTCGCTGCGGGTTGTATAGCAAAACTAGATCTCCCTCAAGAAAACCTTCTGAGTTCATCGCCTTGTCGTATCTGGCCTTCATCTTGTCACTCATGATCTTTGTTCGCTGTCTCACAAGTTCATGTATTTCTCTCATTTCCTCCCGCATCAGCACTTATCCCAAATTTCAAGTCAGCTGGCAGTCGAAGATCACTACCAAAGATTACTTTTGCAGGAGTCTGACCTGTTGTATCGTGTACTGCCGATCGATATGCCATCAGGAACAGAGGAATATGAGTATCACAATCTCTCTGGAACTTGTGCACCACTTTTCGTAAATGTTCCTCTAATGTTCTGTTAAATCTTTCTACCATGCCGTATGATTGTGGATGCAACGCAGTTGTTCGGGTTTTCCTAATACCCAGTGTCTTGCACATCTCCTGGAACACAACTGATTCGAAGTTCCTTCCTTGGTCAGAATGTAGCTCTATAGGTGCACCATATCTCGCCACCCAATTGTTGGTGAATACTTCGGCTATAGTTTCTGCTTCTTGATTTGGAATCGGTACACCTCCGGCCATTTGCTAAAGTAATCCATGACCACCAGTACATATTTGTTTCCAAGTTTGCTAGTAGGAAATGGCCCAGCTATATCCATGGCAATTCTCTCAAATGGTGCACCTGAATTGTATTGTTTCATCAGCCCATGACTCCTGGATTTGGGACCCTTAGCCTTTATGCACACATCGCAGTTCGCAATCCACTCAACAACTGTCTGACGGCAGCCGACCCAATAAAACCTCTTCTTGATTTTCTCTACCGTCTTTGTTACTCCAAGATGACCTCCACTTGGACCATTGTGTAATTCATTTAGCACATCCGGTATTCTTTTCCTTGGAACAACTATCAATGTTTTAGAACTTTGACCATCTTCACTCTCCCAAACACGATGTAGGCAACCATTTACCAATTGCAAACTATTCCACTGTGCCCAATATGATTTGGCAACAGGACTCTCTGCTGACATCTCTTCTTTTGATGGTCGTTCATTTTGTTCCAAACCGATCATTATACGTGCCAGATCTGGATCTTCTAGCTGACACTTCCTTAATTGTTCCGCATTCCATTCGTCTGTAGATGTTATTGTCATTAGCCGAACATCTATGATGTCTTCCTTCTCCTCAGCTTTAGAGCAATGCTTGCATTCAAGATTACATGGTCGCCGCGACATTGCATCAGCATTTCCATGGGTACTGCCTTTACGATGGTCTATGGAAAAGTCATAATTTTGTAGTCGCTCAATCCACCTTGCTAACTGACCCTCCGGATTTCGGAATTTCAAAAGCCATTTTAACGCTGCATGATCAGTCCTGACGTGGAATCGCTGAACATAGAGGTACTTATGGAAATGTTTGATGCATTCTACCAATGCCAATAGTTCTCTTCGTGTTACACAGTAATTTCTTTCCGGTTTCCCAATTGATCGGCTGTAGTATGCGATAACCTTCTCCTGTCCGTCGATTTCCTGTGACAAAACACCTCCTATAGCATAACCACTCGCATCAGTATCCAAAATAAACCTCGCTTCTGGAACCGGGTATGCTAGCATTGGAGCAGTACAAAGCCGATCTTTTAACGTTTGGAAAGCCATTTCTTGTTCCTTCCTCCACTCAAAAGTCTTATTTTTCCTCATAAGCTCCGTGAGACTATTTGCTACGCTGGCAAAATTGGGTACAAATCGGCGATAGTATGTGCACAGCCCAAGAAAGCTTCGCAATTCATGTAGATTCTGAGGTCTTGGCCAATCTTTTACTGCTTCTATTTTTTCGTTATCAGTGCAGATGCCCTTTGTAGTCACTTTATGTCCCAAGTATTTTACTTCTTTCTTGAATAATGAACATTTCTTAGGACTTAACTTCAGACCAGCGCCACCTATTCTTCGGAAAACTTCCTCCAAATTTTTGAGATGTTCATCAAAGCTTTTTCCCAATACAATGATATCGTCCAGGTACACAAGACATGTTTTCCAGTGTAATCCTTTCAGTACCTGATCCATAAGTCTCTCAAAGGTAGCTGGGGCATTACATAATCCAAATGGCATCACCGTAAATTGCCAAAGACCATCGCCAACACTGAAGGCTGTTTTCTCCTTGTCTTCCTCTTTTACTTCTACTTGCCAATAGCCGCTTTTAAAGTCCAGTGTTGAAAACCATTCCGTTCCAGATAGAGAGTCCAGAGTGTCGTCAATTCTTGGCAATGGGTAACTATTCTTTTTCGTTACATCATTCAGTTTCCGGTAGTCAACGCAGAATCTCATCTTGCCATCTTTCTTTTTAACAAGTACTACCGGAGAACTCCATGGACTGACTGATGATTCAATTACCCCACTGTCGCTCATTTCTTGTATAATCTGGCTCACCATTTGACGTTTAGCTAATGGAACGCTGCGAGGAGCCTGACGGATTGGCCTTGCATCACCGGTGTCAATCTGATGCTTCACAATATTTGTCCTGCCTGGTTTTGTACCATCCTTATCAAATATGCTAGAATACTTGGCAAGTAATTCTTTCGCCTTTCTTTTGTGATTCTCCTGCAGTTCATCTGTCCAAGCATTTATTTCATCTGAAAGATCTGTATTGCCAGTAGAAACTTCTCCTTGGGATTGTTCGCAATTCATGATGATGTCAACCTCTTCGCATTTTCCCAATATAGCACCTTTGGAGAGTTTGATTGGTGACTTGAACTCATTAAGTACTCTTACTGGTATTCGTCCATCTTCTTTTGTCATAGCCAGGGTTTTTCCAACAAGTACATCTGATTTAGTTTCTGTTTCTGCTTCGACAACCCATAATTTGTTTGTCCCACAATCTCCATCAATCTTTGCCCAAATAATTGCCTCGGACTTTGGCGGTATCTGCTGATTCTCTTCCACGAGCACTTTCTTACTGCTGTATCTCTTATCGTAGCCAAAATTTAGCGGCACCTCCAAGTTTTTGTAACTCATAACCTTGTTTTTCATGTCAATCTTAATGCCTTGGTCGATTAGGAAGTCCACACCAATTATGACTTCATCAACAATTTCCGCCACTATAAAGGTGTGTAGTACGACAACATTTCCAATTACAACTTCGCATGTAACTTCCCCTAGGACTTGGCTATCCTCGCCTGTTGCCGTACGCAATTTTGCTCCATACAATGGCCTTACTTCCCTCTTTACCAAGTCAGATCGAATGATGGAATGAGATGCTCCCGTATCCACAGTCAACATGCGCTCCATTCCGTCCACCAAACCACCAATAGTAACATTACTCGTGCTTCTTCCCAACTGAGAGACAGAGATTATGGGGCATTCCATTGTGGGGACCAGCCCACGCCCCTTTTGGCTGGCCCGCTTTAGTTTAACGACTGAGTTGATTTGGGCGCTTGTTCATACCCCTCTGCCTTGCGCTTGCGCCCATCTGCAGTGCTGAACTTACTGGAATTATTGCTGCAGTGACGTGCTATATGTCCTATTTTTCCACATGTGAAGCATTTCACAGCATTACTTTTCTTTTTCTGCATTTCATTCAACGCCTCCCATATTTTGCTTAGTAAGTCTGGCGTTTCCACTTCCACACGATGAGCCTTGTAAGTGGGCTTGCTTAATAGAGATGCCGTTTCCTGCGTCAAAGCATATGAGACCGTTTCAGCGAAAGTTCCTTTTGGGTTTGCATAGGTAGCCCGCTTCGTTTCAATATCTCGTATTCCATTGATGAAGCTTTGAATTTTCATTCTTTCGATGAATTCTTGAGGTGCTCCTGCGTTTGCCAAATGAGCTAGTCTCTCAATCTCAGAAGAAAATTCTTGTAACGTCTCATTTGGTTTCTGGAAGCGATTCTGCAACTCCATTTGATATATCTGCTTCCTATGCTCGCTACCATAACGTCTTTCAATGGCACCCATAATTGCGTCATAGCTGTTCCTTTCGCCCTCGCCAACAGTCTGTAATATTTCTGCTGCAGGTCCTTTCAATGCTACAAATAAGGCAGCTACTTTGTCCTCAGGATTCCAATTATTTACAACTGCCGTTTTCTCAAATTGTAGCTTGAATACTTGAAATGGACCACTTCCATCAAACGACGGAGGTTTTATCTTCTGTGTAGCAGTTGAAGCGATTGGACGACTTATGTGGATCTCCTGAAGACGGGCTTCCAACTTTTTTACATTATCCTCAATTTTATCTTGTCTTTCCTCAACCTGCGTAATTTTTGCATCCTGTGATTTTAATTGTGAGCATATGCGTTTTTCTTGCGCTCCCAACTGAGTTGCAATACTGGACACCTCTTCTAAAAGTAATGATTGCTGTGATTCCATTTTTACCGACATCTGTGCCTGTTGATCTTCCATTTTTGCCGATATCTGTGCCTGTTGTTCTTCCATTTTTTTCGACATCTGTGCCTGTTGATCTTCCATTTTTGCCGATATTTGTGTCAGTACAGCCAATATCGAGTTCATGTCTACGTTTGCTACTGACCGTGGAGCCTCTTCCTTCTGGGTTTCTTCCTTTTGGACCTCTTCCACATCATCATTGAAATCAAACTCATCTACATTAATGTTATATGCTTCCATAGCTACTCTTAACCTTGCCTGTAGTTCAATTTTATTGCCGCTTGTACTCAGGTTTCTCTTTTCTAACTCCTTTTTAAGCTCTTGGATTTTCAGTTCGTTTAACTTTGCCATTATCCTTATTTCGTTATCCTTGTTTCGTTATCCTTGCTTCGTTATCCTTGGTCCTGGAATTTATTTAACAATTCCAATTCTGACACCAATTGTTACGTATTTGTCGATAGCTCGATTATTTCTATCGGGTTCGTATCACTAAATTGTTAAATAAAAGTCTTTATTTACTTCTTAATTCACACCGCTTTATTTCACGACTAAAAAGTCTACACTTGTTTTACTTGACTTGATGTTAACACTTCTACGGTTAAATTACGACTGACTGCAGAGCGCCTGCTCGCCGCCTTATATAGTCTGTCAAACGCAATCTGGAAAATTCTGGCAACACTGGAAATTATCTGGTCTCTTCTTCTAGTTCTGGCAGTTTCCTTAGAGATGTGCTCAGTCATTTAGTGATGTGAGAGTGGAACCGATTATATTCGCCACACTATCAAAAACTATCGATGGTGGCACTATCGATAGTTTCCCAACTCTAGCTGGTAGTGCAGCACTACCAGCACCATTAATGCACCCTCATTACCATTACTGCTGAGTGTGGCTTAAGCTCAAATTAGTTATGCAGTAACAGTATCGTTATAAAACAGCTGATCAACCAACCTTATGGGAAACAATTGCCGAGTTCCCGTGGCAGTGATCCAGATCGGGATAAGAAGTTTGCATGCAAATGCAACAAGAATTTTGTGATCCTGGTGTTTATCTGTATCAATTTCGGATCCGTATAGATTGTAATAGATTTTTTTGATCCATATAAATACCAGGATCACCAAATTGTTGTTGCATTTGCTTGCAAAATTTGTGTCCGGATCTGGATCACTGCCACGGGAACTCGGCTAATGTATCTGATTAGTGATTCGCTAGTCAGTAACGCTATCGGTAACAACCAAATGAATTTTGGTTTTCAGCCATAACGCTAACCAGCTGATCGATTGTTTGTTTCAGTTGTTCACTGTCATGACCCAATAATAATAAGGTCATAGCAATCAAAAGAGAATACGCCATTAGCGTTAATACAAAATATGATAATTTCGCAACCTAAAAAACTAAAAGAAGAAGAGCGACTCTATTTCATGGCCACTTTTATTGGGCTATGATCACTGTTCAGCTGTTTACTGTTACTGCGCCAATAATCGACCAAATTAATACCGATACTGTTACTATTATGGAAATAAAGCTACTGCATAACTAATTGAACCCTTATAGGCAGTGATGTGATACGTAGGGAAAATTCCCTACATGTAGGGATTTTAGTCAGAAAAAAGTGACCGTAGGGAAATGGTAATAGGAAATTAATTATATTTTCAAACGAAATGTCACATTTGAGTTTATTTACCTCTTCTGTCAAATTTTCTTGAAGATTTAACTCAAAAAAATTTTTTTTTGGGAAAACGCAAATTTTATAATTTCAAAGAGTTTCCTTCTACGGCTAACTACAAAATCACTTTTATTTCCGCCATTTTTATCGTTTGAGTATTTTATAAGACTAGACTCAAAGGCATGACCCAGTTATTGAAATATATGGCAAAACCCCAGAAATCGAAAATTTCGGGTTAAATCCCTATTGCATAAAACGTGCGATATATACATATGTTACATACAACGCATTAATACATATATTTTTTTTATTATAATAATTGTTCAAAACAGTAAATCATCAGTATTTTATTGTATTATTTTTTTTAATTTCTTTGAGAGCCAGTGTGTATGCAGTATGCAGTAGAACAGCCGATTTTCATTATTTAGTAAAAGAAAAGACGTTCATCTACTGCCGTGCGGTTTTTTCATTGTTCTAGCATGGAAATAACTAAAAAAAAGTGTAGGGAATTACGTAGGGAAAATTTGAAACAAGCGTAGGGAAAAGTAGGGATTTTTTTCTTGCTCTGTAGGGAATTTCCAAAAAAGTATCTACCATCACTGCTTATAGGACTTGCACTAGCACTAAATATAATATAATGATAGTGCAAGAATAGTGCATTAGCCCTCTCTGGTGCTGGGGCTGGAGTTTCCGCTACTGTCGAAAATCGTCAGTTTCCTAGTAGCAGAGCTGGGCGATAAGGATTACGATTACAAGATGATTACGATTACAGTAATCGTAATCTTAGAAATTTTGAAATTACGATTACTGTAATCGTAATCGTCGTTACAAAAATTACGATTACTGTAATCGTAATCGTAAAAAACTTGAAATTACAATTACTGTAATCGTAATCGTCGTTACAAAAATTACGATTACTGTAATCGTAATCGTAAGAAACTTGAAATTACGATTACTGTAATCGTAATCGTCGTTACAAAAATTACGATTACTGTAATCGTAATCGTAAGAAACTTGAAATTACGATTACTGTTCTCGTTTTCTGGGATTACAATGTGTAAAAAACAGTGATATACTTACCCAACATCATTTTCCAAGAAATAATAATAATTTTTACATACATGCATACATATGTGTTTATTTCTCACACATTAAGTAAACAATTAAAACTGGGATGTGTATTAAGAAGAGAGAAAATTAGCGGAAATAATAAAGATACAAAATTAAGACTGCTGTTTGGATAATTTACATTCAATAATATTCAATATTAGCCTTAAGCAGAACTAATTTTTCAAAAGAAACATCGGAAAGTGCATGGCGTCGAGGACTGTTTATAATGCCCGCCAACGAAAATAGCCTTTCCACAGGTGCTGACGATGTAAGCGGGGTGCTGAATCTTAAAGATGCTTTCTTTATCAGAGGATATCTTTTAAAACAGCCATGGCTACTATCAGCATCGTTCAAATATTTAAAAAATTCTTCTCCTATAATGTTTGAGCCACTACCAGGAAGCACTTCAGGTAAATCAGTGTTTTCTAAAGGTATATTGAGTTTTAAATAACATATATATTAAGTTGTTATATAGATATGTAGTTAGGTATTTACCGCCGAAGTCAAAAAAATCTTCATCTAATATTGGCTTTTCATAGTTATGGTCATTTACATCTTCAAAAGTTGCAGTGGAGTTTTATTACTTTTTAATTTTGTTATGAGATAAACCTAAGTAATTTGTTTAGTAAAATCTAGCAATTGTAATACATATTTTTTATACATGCAAAATCCAAATTTTACGAAGAAAATTAGTGTGAGCTACAGCTCGATTTTTATGCATGTGGCCATTGTCTCCAGCCCACTAAAAGCTGCTATCTCAACCGCAAATATTTCAAAATGTATATAATATGTGTGAAATTGCAAGCTTTACATAATTATTTGTAGTTTTTAGCACTTCTTTCAGAGCCAAGCATATTTTCCTCCCTACACCGTTTAGTATCAAAAAGCAATTTTAATAATTTTTTACATGTAATTCTTAAATTTTGTAATTAAGATTACAGAAAATAAGGATTACTGTAATCGTAATCGTCAAAAACTTGAAATTACAATTACTGTAATCGTAATCGTCGTTACAAAAATTACGATTACTGTAATCGTAATCGTCAAAAACTTGAAATTACAATTACTGTAATCGTAATCGTCGTTACAAAAATTACGATTACTGTAATCGTAATTGTCAAAAACTTGAAATTACAATTACTGTAATCGTAATCGTCGTTACAAAAATTACGATTACTGTAATCGTAATCGTAAAAAACTTGAAATTACGATTAATGTAATCGTAATCCTACGTGTAATCGATTGCACAAGTAATCCTTATCGCCCAGCTCTGCCTAGTAGTTTAGCTACTACAGAATGCAAAAACATTTTTAACTTTATGATATTTATATTTATTTGATTCAAACCCCATTTGTAGTTCCTTTTGCATTTTTAATTAATTAAAATTTTTCATACAAAATTATTTTTTACCTAAGTTATCCACTGGCACTTGCTTTTTTTTGTTTTAGTTTGGACACAACAACAAACAATATTACAAAAATTATTATAAGTAAAGTTTTTTGGTTTCGCAATAACAACAGGAATTTTCTGCAACAACAACAATTACACAGAAATTTTCCAACGGCGATTGTGCACGTATGTATTTTCCAACCGATTTTAATGAAAATCAGAATGGACCTATTCTACGGAATTTCCTTTCTAATGATGGTCTAACTTTTAAAATCGGTTCAGTAGAATCGCCAAAAGATCGCGGACAAAATTAATGTTAGGTATTAATATATAGATATTGAAATTCTAAGTGAGCAACCAAAAGTACGATGTTAACACTTTTACCTTATTCTGTAATAAGAGCTTACTTTGAGGGCTCATAGCACCCTCACTACTCAATATATTTTCGTGAAATTGGATTTATCTTAACCCATTAGATCCCAACCATGTATAAAACAATTTTTTTTTAAATGTGTTTATAAATCCTTTATTTAAATGGTGTAATTAAGCTCCTTTCACAAAAAAAAACAAAAAAAAATTCAAAAAATGGGATAATGTATGTACATTGCGCTAATATGAAAATATGTACATGCATATGTAGTTTTAACTGAAAAGGCTTCTTTCACTAGTGGCCTGGTTAACAGTATGAAAGTTGTGTGTAGGGCTACATTGCATAACTCGCAAATCCATATTGTTGTTGTTGTAGTAGCCACCAAGACCCTTCCCGAAAGTGTTGGGAAGTAACAGTCCTTTGCCGGATAAGTCCAGTACGTTCGGGTACTAGTTCCTTCTGACACTAGACCGACCGTCATGCGAACGATTTTTTTTGGTCATCAACCTTCTATGCCGGTGGATTTTAGTCGCCTCTTACGGCAGGCATTCCTAACCACGGGTATATTCTAAGACCTCTAACCCACTAGAGGCCTTGCAAATGAATCGCGCTCTTTGGTGACATCCCCCACCTCAGCTGATTGGGTATACTTATAGCGGCTATTCATGCCGTTTGTAGATATTGACGAATATTGTAATTTCGTAAATAGTCGCACAATTTCTCGTTGGCATTGTAACAAGTCGCATTGACTATTAGTTCCACTTTGCCCGGAACATCCGTTGGTACATCATCACAAAATATATTATCCTCGGTAATCTCTTTCTCGTCTGTGGTGTCTCAGTGGGTATTTGGTGGTTATCATAGCGAAATCGAAGTGACTACGGTCGCTTTATTCAACATAGTCGTTAGCCGCAGAAAGATTTAGAAACTCTTACCGTAAAATTTTCGAATATCCATTTTCAAATCTATATGGAATATACACACAAAATGTATATCAATATTCCCACTGTACTCATACGAGTACACTAGAATTCAAACCTATCGAAACGCACTTGTTCACACTTTTTTCCGTATTTCTGCCATACAGTCTAAAAAATGTATGTATTGTAAATATTTTATAACTAAAATTTTTCCGTGACAACATAATTCTTGCGTAATAGAGAACTTATTGCAAACTGAACTATGAAAACAAGAAAAATAGTAAAAGTGAGCGCAGAGTCAAGTGAATAGCGGATAATGGGATTCCAAAAGGAACAAAAACAAAGTATATATTCATTTTCGACATCTCGCTGTATTATAAAGTAGCGCTTGTTTTAAGAAAAATATATGCGTTCGCTTTTTACAATGGGATCGAATGGGTTAATTGAGGCATTTCCAATTAAACCTCATATTTAGATTTTTCTGATTATGAAATTCAATTTCAACATTTTTGTCGCTACTCGCAACACTGTGGACCGTCAGAATGAATACCTTTCCGGCAATCCAGCAATCCGTTTAACTGACAACAGAGTAAAATTACATCTATTTGAATGACGATCGACATATTCGGTACTTCAACTTTTCCGTAACAAGTGGGATAGCATTTGGAATATTGCTTTATAAAAACTGACTATCCTGAGCCTTTTTCGATCCCCGTCAATGATCCAAAACTGATTAATCACTTCCGCGATTAGAAGAAGACTCGGCAATGAGTCAGACCAGTGAATGAAACGTAATTTCATTTTTTATCGTATAAAAATCACCTTACTGATCGAAATGTGATAGCTTTGCTTTTATAGAAAAAATATTTCTTAAACAGCTTTTTGCATATATTAGCGAATGTTGTAAGACAAGAATCTGTTTTTCTTGTTACTTCATTCATAGGCGTAGGCGCTTGCGAGTAAAATATACCAAAAACATTTGCTTATAGTTTTTTCTTGTTTTTCGTGTGTGTGTGTGTGTTGGATTTATATAGATCGCTGTGATAGTCGGCTGCTGATTTAAGGTACTGATAATGGAGAGAAATGAAAACTGGGTTTCGTTAAGTTTACAATGTACATAATTTTTTCTGATTTGTTTAATCTGACTTTATTTTAATCTATTTACTCATAGCATCATTATCGTAATTTAAATTTTATAATAATATTATGTAATATTATTGGTTGGTTTCCCGCTCAACTCATCAACATCCATCCTTATGTTTGCTTCATTATATCATTTCTGCTTTTATTGTAATTTAAATATTAATTTTTTTATTTATAATTATCAGCATAATTTTTTCAAATCTCTCGTTGGAAATTTTATTTTCTGCAATTGTAAGAACAAAATTATTTTAGTGTAAAAAATTTTAACTAAATTCAATTTCGACTCACCTAAAAAAGGACATCACTTGCAACAATTGCTTGTTTGTCGGTTATTTTCATTATCGTTCAGCCTTCTTCCTGCTGGAGCTCCTTGATTATTTGCCCCATCGTTTTTAGGTAGTTTCTTAGCTGTTGGAAAAGGTGAGCAAAGTTTAGTAATTGAAAATTTCGCTCAACACAATTTAACTAAATACTTAAAAGAATACGTTGAAAACACATTTCAAAAAAAATTTGCCTGCGATTATCTAGCCTATTTGAAAACGGCTATTGAACCTGGGCATTTCTTAGTAAAATACTACATACAATAAGAGAGAAGCTCAGGCTGGAGGAACACAAACTTAGGCAGCAGCACTGACATCAATCAATGACTGTGGCCGCTGTGGTGCAGTGGATAGAGTGCTGGCCTGCTAAACCAGAGCTTTCAGGTTCAAGCCCCAGTCCGGACAAACACCAAAAATTTTTTCTAATTTATTAAAATCCAATTGTTGGATTTTTAGAAATAGCGGTCACCTCTCGGCAATGGGCGGCATACCATCCGAGTGTATTTCTGCCATGAAAAAGCTTCTCACAAAAAATGCATTCGGCGTTCGGAGCCGGCATAAAAACCTGTTGGTCCACCCAATTAGTAGGAAAAACCAAAGTTAAGGAGCACACCTCGAATTGGGAGAGAAGCTCGGCCATAAAACTCGTCAGAGTTATAATAGCGCCAGTGTATTATTATTATTACTGACATCAATCCATTGGTATGCGCCAGGCGAAACTATTGCTGGGGGTACAGCAAACAATCGCTCTAAAGCGATAATTAACCTACCGAAAAGCAAACTGAAAGCAACTGCGGGGGAAAATCTTATATGCTGCACCGTCAGCTGTAGGATACACATGTACCATGTCCTATCTCAGGAACGAATGACCATTTCTATCGAACATTTGTACAAAAAATTAAAATGAATTTTTCACTTACCAATAGCTAAGAATATATCATTAACATTCATTCCCGTTTTTGCCGATGTTTCCATGAAGAGTAAACCGTTCTCTTCTGCATATTGCTTTGCTTCTTCATATTCTACAACACGAATATTAGATAAGTCCGCTTTATTGCCGGCCAGGGCAATAACAATGTTCGGTGATGCCTAAAATTAAATACGAAAAAACCAAAAAATTATATTACAAATGTACACATAAAACCGTGCGAGCTAATCTGTATAACAATAGCTTAGCATATGAGTAAAAGAGCTTGTAAATTATAGCATGAAGAATGCAATGAAGATATGTGCGCGTTGCTTTTATAACTCATTGCACTCATAACTTGAAAAGCAATTGATTTGAATTACAACTGATTCGAAAGGTGACAAACTGGCGCTTGGAGTATGCAACTGCTTTAAATATGCATGTATATTAAGGTGGTCCAAAAAATTAAAACCCCACAAATCATTAAGGAACAAAGCTATTTTTTATTCCTATGACAATGTGTTTCCCCTTTTTTAATGATAAGTATGTAATTTCAAACAGTTCAGTCGACAGCAAAGCACAGATCATGATGGAACAAACAGGTGACGTAAGTAGGCAGCATATATGTAATACTTCTATATTGCTAACAATCTATCTAATCAATGTGTTTCAGTTACGCTATTCATGAACTCGGTTCTGACTGCATATGTAATTTGTGCGCCTGCGTCAACACAAGCAAAAGTCGTGTATGTGAATATATGTCACATACACATTTGTAAAATTGTAGTAGCTTTACAAAAAAAAAAACAGAAGGGGGTTTAAAAGGGGTCGTTATTCCCTTCATATAAAATTTTCATGATCGTTATAAAAACACAAAGCAGTAGATTAAACAATGAAATGCCAATCTTTCGAAAATAAAATAATGTATTTATTACTTCAACGTATTTCACAACCAAATAACATGCATACCTACATGCTCGTGAACGTCCAATGAACGCTCTTTGGAATTTCATTTTTATTTCATTTTATTCATGTATGTATACCCAATATGCACAAGTAAAATTATTAGTAAGTAATATTTTTTCATTTGAATCTAATTTGAAATTGGGAAACGAGTTGAATATCTATTCGACCTCAAATCAATTTCCAACTAAAATGTTTCTTGGGTATGTACACACATATATATGTACATACATATGTACAAATTAATAAAATTCGGACTTATCTTTGTTAAATAAAATACGTATTTCATACCTATTTTTCATTTTCAACATTAGCGTTAGTGTGTATATGCTTTTGCATATATTCTCCACAAACGAATGAAAAAGGCAAAAGTGGGGAAAATCCAACAGCTTGCACAGAGTCTCAATGGCCGAGTGTGTTTATGCGTTGGGTCATTGGCTGAAGATGGAATGGACTAGGGTTCAATCCCCGGTGCATCCACTTCCGAAAAGAGTGCTGATGATCGAAAATGGTTTTTCGTGAAATAGCTATACACTCAACCTTCGCTGTAAATAGTTGTTGAATTTTTTTCCACTTACCCCAACAATTAAAAACATTTAGGCTTAACTTACAATAGAGGTATATTAAACTTGCTGTAACAGCCAAAGTAGACGTATATACTTAATCAAATTTCTTTATGACATTTTGTTTTATTTAAAAAAAATTGTTTTTAACATTGTGGATGGCTCACTGATTTTGCGTCCATAGTTTTTAATCGACTTTTATGATTTGTTAAGAAACACTTTCGAATATAAAAATCAATTTATCTCGAAATCATTTTTTAAGACTTAAGCGATTATTGCAAATTGCCACAGATATATTGAATGCCCAAACAATATACGCTGATACTAATGATTATAACTTTTACCAGATATTGAACTCAATATATTTAGTTAAATGTGAAACATATCGTCGTTTGAAGGCGTTTTATTTGAATTTTTATATTCATATTGGTTCAGTTCACCAATTCTTTTTGTATCTCAAGAGTGAATAAAAGCTTCTTAAGAATTGTATATAATATAATATAAATATAGTATTTTACTTTTAACAATAAGACAAATATGTAAATATGTAATTTACTCCTCTTTTGCACCGGATCCGGCCAATTTAGCCCTACATTTTTCCCCCTTTTCCCTCTGGAAATGCAACCCTACCGTTTCAAAGAGCTTACTATTTGAGAATAGTGTCGCACTCTTCTATTTACGTCACCTGTAATTATTACACCATGAGCACAGATAAACAGAGTTTCAGTTTTCAGTACGGCTTTTTGAAATTTCTTTTTTTTTTGTGCATTACAATTTCGATTGTGTTCCCATAAATTAAAAAAAAAATAACAACAACAGTACTGCAGAAACTCGAAATTATGTTTGCCTTTTGCTGTGCTGTAAAAATTTCCACAGTACAGCAACAGTCGAGAGTATTTTTTTTAAATTGAAGGCCGAAACTCAATATCGCTAGCTTAGAGTGCAAACTGTGTAAGTCCATTTTTATGAAAAAGTGTTTTTAAGTGTAGAAAGCTAGAAAAATCAAATACACACCACGCTAAACAAGTCTGTGATACTTGTCATATTTCTACTCGTTGTTATTCAGTGATACGCAAATTGTGTAAGTCCAAAAAGCGAAGAAAATTGTGTAAGTCCAAAATTTTTATATGAACAGAAAATTTTTTTCATTTTGAAATTTTTTTATTTTTTTGTTTTTAGTCTCTCCTACAAAGTTTGAAAAAAGGATTTACACAATTTGCACTCTAAGCTAGCGATATACTCAAATCCATATTTTATGTACAAACATCAATTGATGTACAGAAAATGAATCGGAAACAATTGCACTTACATAGCTTGTCAGATTTTAACGGTGGGGATAATTGAAAAGAGGGTATATGGATCAAAAATGAGCGCGAGTGATTGGCACTACCATTCATCATTTAATTGCAGTGGAAACCTATGATCGTAGTTGAGATATTACGTCGCCAATCTATTTATGAACGGCAAGGAAGTTTATGGGATATTGTACACATGGAATTAGGCTTAGAAAAGTGAACGGAAACCAACATGGCATTGCAATATGTCCTTTGTTATAACTACAATGGCTCACTTCAGAAAATTCAACTCATATGGCATTTGTTGAGAAAACATTGGAAATTCGCCTATTTTTTCGAATTCATTCCAACATTTTTTAACATGGTATTATAGCTGAAGCTTCATAATACACAAAAACCTCATTTCATCCTTCATACCCAAATTAAAAAATCCAAAAAAGTCATACATTTTTGTTCACAAAAGTATTTTGCATTTTAGTAATTTTGTTGAATAGGTTAGGTTAGGTTAGGTTGGTCGGATGCAGTGATCCTTGACATTGACCACATATGGTCATTAGTGTTACCAACGTCGTATTGGAGGCGTTATACTAAGCTTGTGGCCGCTGTGGTGCAGTGGGTAGAGTGCTCGCCTGCTATGCCAGAAGTCTCGGGTTCAAACCACGGTCCGAGCCAAACAAATTTTTCTAATTAGTAAAAATCCAATTATTGGGTTTTTTAAGAGCAGCGGTCACCTCTCGGCAGTGGGCGGCATACCCTCCGAGAGTATTTCTGCCATGAAAAAGCTTCTCACAAACAATGCATTCGCCGTTCGGAGCCGGCATAAAACTGTAGGTCCACCCAATTAGTAGGAAAAACAAAAAAGAGCACACCTCGAATTGGGAGAGAAGCTCGGCCATAAAACTCGTCAGAGTTATAATAGCGCCATTGTATTATTATATTGTATTATTATACTAAGCTTGGAATGCAAAACTTCGCAAGTTTTAGTAGTTTGTGTTTTTTCCAAAGGGTATTTGTTGGCCACTAGATTCCACAACAGGGGTGATAGTACTCCCCCTTGTGGGGTGCCCCTATGTGCCCTCCTTGACATCGTCAAAGGGCCCCACCCACGCGTCACCGTCCGACAACTCCAAAGGTCCTCGTTCCAGCACCGCATGATTGGGGGTATTCCTATCCATTCGAGCCCCTCCAACAGCGCCGCAGCAGAGACGTTATTAAATGCACCCGAAACATCTAGAAAGACAACTATCGCACTCCCTGTAGTGAAGGGCCTTATCGATATGTTGTTTTTGTGATTCTTTATCCTGTTTATCCGTCATCACGACAAGATAAATGCGTTTTATGCCTTCCGCCAGGCACCCCGAACCATGACTGAGGCCGTCTCGCTCCTCCCCTGGCTCGCGCTTGAGATGCGCAAGTACCAGGAACACGCATCGGGGAGGAGAGACGGAGGTCTATTGCCAAGGCAGCAACCATTTGGACATTTCAGCCGAGGATTTTGTCGCCCATTTTAGTAAATAAATGCATCTACAAGCTATTTAATTATGATATCCATTCTGACCAATTTTGCTAGTACAAAGTATAATGTTTGTAGAATAACGTCAAATATTGACTGAAAATCAACTAGGTCCCCATATATCAGTTAATAAAATAAACGAAAAACTAAAAAACTTAATAATCAAGTATTGGATGAAACATTGCGCAGACTACTGAGAAAAGGACATATTAATGGCCGAGAAATACGCAAAAAAACTTCATTTAAAAAAAAGTAAAGACAAATTACTTACTTTCCTCAACTCTTCCTCAACAAACGCAAAATAAATAAAAAATTTACATGAAACTATAATTTTAAGTGACGAAAGCAAATAGAATGTATTTGAATCGTATGGTATGGCGGAAGCCAAATAAGGAGCTGGAACTGTGGGGGGTTCTATATTGGTTTGGGGCTGTATATCAGCTCAAAGAGTTGGAAAGCTTATTATATTGAGATAGTACAATGGATAAGCAAGCTTATTTTTCCATTCTCAAGGAAAATCTATTACCTAGTGCAGAAAAAATGGGTTAGATGTACAATGGGTTTTTAATTCAACAGGAAAATTACCCAAAAAATACCGCTCATGATGTTGAAATGTGAATACTTTTAAATACAAAATACTTCTCAACTCTTCCTCAATGCTGTGATATAGCATTTTCAGATCAAAGGAAACCTTTTTCAAGTCAAGCGAAACCTTTTTCAAGTCGGGTGAAACCTTTTTAAATTGAAATGAAACATTTTTCAATATCATTTCAATTGAAAAGGGTTAATTTCATTTGAAAAAGGGTTCACCTGAGTTGAAAATGGTTTCAGGTGAGTTGAAAATGGTTTCAGGTGAGTTGGAAAGGGTTTCATTTGATCTGAAAAATCTATATATGTCCATTCAAAATTTTTGGTACTATTTTGAAGATCATGTGAGAAAACCGAAGATTTCCCCGAAAAAACAACCTAAAAGCTGTTTTGCCCAAGGAACGGGACAAAATACCCCCGGAAAAAATTAGCAGAATTCATCAATAAGCCTTTGGAAGCCATTTCGAAGAATAATGGATATGATAAAAAAAGTATTAGACAACTTGCACATACACTGGTGGCAAAAAAAAATAGACTCTTAACCTTGATATATATTACTTCGTTCCAGACCTGGGTAATATCAAGTACCAGTACGAATTGTGACAAGTACATTTTAAAAGAATTGTACTAGTACTGGTAATTACATTCCCAAATTTTCAAGTACTAGTACAAGGACAAGTACAAAGAATTGAAAAAGAATTGAAGTTTTAGCAAATACTTCAAAGTAATTGAAAAGAATTGAAAGTACTTGAAGAGAATTGAAAAATGTACTTGAACCGATTTTCAAGATCAAAATATAAAGTATTTAAGTACGTAATAGTCCAATTACTACTCAGTATTACCCAGGTATGCTTCGTTCATATCCTCAATATTATTGCACTATTGATAACGAATTGTATACACAATTTTTTGTTCCAATCTCGTGCTCCCAACAACAACACAAACATTTACATTTCCCATAAAAAATAAGAGAAAACACGATCCATGCTGTTAGAGTACCAAGACAGGTTGGCAAATAAAATAGACTCTATAACATTTTAAATGCGAAAAAGTTCATTAATTCCCCCTTTAAACTGTTAAAATCAAACAGATATCCTAGTACAGCATTGTATCGTAATGAACCACTATTCGGTAACGTGCTTTTTAAAAAAGGTTGTAAAATGGGTCTCCGCGTCCATCGTACCGAAAGTGAAAATAAAAATTTTGAAAATCTTCGAAAAAAAGATTTCCATGAAAAATATTACTGAAATTGTTAAACGATCCGATCATTTACTGAGAAACGAGCTTAAAAGCAAAAGTAACACCGACGAAAAACGGATAACACCACGAAAGACGACCATACAATTTTTAATTTGGTATGACGGAAGAAACGCGTTTTTGTTTTTTAATGAATGTTTTTGTGTAGTATGAAGCTTCAGCTATAGTATCATGTTAAAAACTGTTCGAATGAATTCGAAAAAATAGGCGAATTTCTAACGTTTTCTCAACAAATGCCATATGCAAAATACTTCTGTGAGCCAATGATATGTATAAGTATTGATTTACCTTCTTCGTGTATTTAAAAGAAATTTACTAACAACTTTAACACCTATTGATATACACAAGGCATATTATCATATCGTGTTGGTTTCCGTTCACTTTTCTAAGCCTCATTCCATGTGTACAATACTATACCATAAACTTTCTTGCCGTTAATAAATCGACCACTTAGTACCTCAACTACGATCAAAGGGGGTTCCATTGCTATTAAATGATGAATGGTAGTGCAAATCAGTTTTTTACTACCACTCATCATTGGTTAGGGAGTGCAAGGCTGAATGCAATCAAAAGTGTGTGCACTTTGCCCAACCCTGAAATATGTATATATATGCAAAACAACGTTTTAATAAACGGAGCCATTCATTCATTAATATTCTTTTAATAAAACTCACTTGTTTATGTAGTTCTTTGACCCAGGTCTTTGCACGTTGAAAACTGTCTTGATTTTGAATGTCGTACACTACGATGGCGGCTTGGGCACCACGATAATACATAGGAGCTAAGCTGTGATATCTAGAAAATTAAAATGAAAAAAATGTTCAAATGAAAGCCAATCAACAAAAAATACTTATCACAACTCACCGTTCCTGTCCAGCAGTATCCCATATTTCGAATTTCACCACCGTATCTTCTATACAAATCGTTTGTGTTAGAAATGCAGCGCCTATCGTGCTTTCTTGATATTCGTGGAATTGCCCTTTAACGAAGCGTAGCACAAGCGATGATTTGCCAACCGCCGATTCGCCTAGCAGCACCAATTTGAATTGGCAATTTTTATTTTGCTGTGTACCGTTGGGACGTTGAGCCGATGGGCCACCACCTCCGCCAGTGGAATTGCCCCCGCTGCGTGCTGTTGTTGACATCGTCGCTGTATTGCTGATGCTGATGATGTTTCACGGGTGATTTGGAATATTTTAATTGGTTTTTTTGTTTGTTTCTGTTCTGGTTCTTTAATTGGGATAGGTTCACTAGGTTTATTCGCTTGGGTTTTGAACTTTATAACTTGCGTCCGTAAAATACTATTTGTTTTTCTTTTTGGTGCCTATTTTGTTTTTTCCCTTCCAGAAACAATTTGTTCGATAGAATTCGAATATGTTGTTCGTATGATTTGTGTTACGCTAATTTTACAGCTGCAACGCGTTTGAACCTTTGCACAAAAGGGACGGCCGATTTTTTTTAATGTGCTTTTTCCGATCTTTCTTTTACTGCAATATGATAAAAGATGAAAAAAATTTCTTGAAAATTTATGATTAGCAAACAAAATCCCTTGGGGATTTTTTAATATAAAATCTAAGCCCCAAAAGAGCAATAGCAGCAAGATATAGATTATCTATTAATATTCCCCTATATAAATATGTATTATTAGTTCTACAAAACCACTCCCCATTACTTTCTCAAGATTTTTGTATGATCTGCTTCGACTCGTTCCTTCTTATATTCTAAATATTCCGGCAAAACCGACAAACGGGATCATAGACATTCTCAATTCTTATTTATTGAACGTAGTGGAAGTCTCATGTGGCCGCTGTGGTGCAGTGGGTAGAGTGCTCGCCTGCTATGCCAGAGGTCTCGGGTTCAAACCACGGTCCGAGCAAAACACCAAAAAATTTTTCTAATTAGTAAAAATCCAATTATTGGATTTTTTAATAGCAGCTGTCACCTCTCGGCAGTGGGAGGCATACCCTCCGAGTGTATTTCTGCTATCAAAAATGCATTCGCCGTTCGGAGCCGGTATAAAAATTGTAGGTCCACGCAATTTGTAGGAAAAATGTTAAGGAGCACACATCGAATTGGGAGAGAATATATACGAGAATTGGGAGAGAATATATACGTATGGACGGATATAAATTTTTTTTCTCGTGAAAAATCCTAACTTTTTCATACATAAATCTTAACATACCTTGAAATTCTGGGAATTTGCGCGGTTTTCGGTGTAGCTCCATCCAGTTTTTGGAAAAGTTAAATTTTTTTTTCAGTTTACTTTAAAACATCCTATTTTCATATTCCGGTGCCGGAGGGAATATCTAAAAAAAAACTCATCTAATATACATACTTTTTTAATTCGATATGAGTCACTGCAGAATAGTGAGTTTGTCTGCGAGAATTTCTAGGTTCAATACCGTTTATTGAGTGTTTTTTGTGCAAGAGATCATTCGGCAATTCGTGTGCAGTTTTGCCATAAAAACGAAACCAGTGCAAAACAAGTACAAAACACAAATAAGGCAGTGAGATTCAGTAACGCACAAAAGCAATTGCATTTTATTTATACTGAAAACATGCAAAACATGTCATTTCCGCTGTTTGGTTTAATCGTTACTTAACTACATGATTTTGACTGACTATTTTTGTGGTGTTTGACCATACATTCCCATTTCGACGATTCTAAATTAAATTTGAATTCGCATACTTTACATACTACATTCCTACATAATATGTGTGTTTATTTACATATACATATACATACATATGTACATCCATATCTAAAAAAAAAATTGAGGTAATTTTCTATTTACAATTACCGCTGGCAAAATATCGACTCTTCTTACAACAAATAATAATTTTCGCTTTGCATTCCCTTTTTTATCACACAAACAAGCAACTGGCAAGTTCCATACGGGTTGGTGTCGAAATTCTGTATGTACAAAATTCTAAAAACAAAAGTCTGCTTTTTAAAATTCTGTTTTTTTTTTTAATTCTGCTTTCTAAAATTCTGCTTTCAAAATTCTGTATTACAAAATTCTTCGGGCGCGCTAATAAAAAATAACCCTGAGCCGGCAGAATTCTCTTTCCGGAGTACTATCTATGGCCCGGTCCACAGTGCTTCTGCGTAGTACACCCTTCAGCGTAGGCGGTCTTCGGCCGCACTTATAAAAAATAAAAAAGCAGAATTTTAATTTTTTTTTTAAGTTTTATTTCATTTATTTCATTTAATTTCATTTATTAAAAATATTACATTAGTACAATAAGAGCAGACGTCTTTTTTAGCACAACAGTAATAAGAATGACTATAGTATAGTATAATTAATCAGTTACTTAAAAATAACTTCAAACTAATTAACAATTACATATGTATATACGTAGGTAGAGAAGATAGAAATGCCGAAAGCATGGAGGAGAGGAGTAGGCTAAAGTAAAATGAAGAGAAAAGGAAAGAGAAAGAAAGGAGGATATGAAAAAAAGGGTAGTACTCTTACTTAATTATAGATAGCACATCTAGGAGTTATAAATACATCCGTATTTTATAAATTAATTTTTACGAAAGTACGACAACAAAACAGTCTTAATGTTGCTCTTGTTTAGGCCACTACGTATGGGAGCAGGAACGGAGTTCCATATACGAATAGCGTTGATGAAGAGCAGTCTAGCGGATTGAAGAAAGTTATATTGCGGAACTATAAGGCCATGTACACGGGCAGACTTTGCAAATGCTAGTTTCTCATAAAGGTAGCTGGGTGATCTCTCATTTATGAGGCGGAAGAGAAAAATACAATTTCTAACTTTGAAATACTCTTCAAGCTCACAACCCAGTAGACTACTCCTCCAGTTGGAGATGTGGTCAAATCTCGCCAGCCCAAACACATAGCGCGTGACGTGGTTAAAAGCTACATCCATCTTATGAGCAGACTGTGAATCTAGCTTACTATATACTAGCTCAGCATAGGATATTATTGGCATAATAAGTTGTATAGCAAGCTTCCGCCTTATAGCCGTCGGCGTAAAAAGAGCAGAATTTGATTGCAATTTACAGAATTTTGTCACCCAGAATTTTGTAATAAAGAATAATGACACGCTCCCGTTCCATATATTAATTCCTGGCGCGCTCTCTTTTATTTATTCTACATCATTTCTTCGGTGGACTAGTTCACGACTAGTACGAAAAAAGATATACATATATATCTATACATATACATATGTATTAGACTGACCACAAAACATATGGGATTTGCAAAAGTATTGAATTTTTTCGCTCCCCGCGCATTTTCTGATAGCTTGACAATAGAAAATAAGATCTGCATAAAAATCTGACCATCGCACATAGGGGTATTTTATCAATCTGGGCGGCCAAAACCTCATTTCCTAAAACTGGCCCGATTTCCAAAAAATAAAATTTTTTAGTAGGCCAGGACCCTAACGCATCATTTTCAATAAAAGTTTAGTCTCAAAACTCAAACACAAAGTTTTTACAGTCAATGAAAGTTTGGTCATTCGTGTATTTCTCGCGGCATTTTATAACGTTCTTAAAGTTTCAACATTTCCAATTAATATTTTTACGGTTTTAAGTGAAGTTTTTTAGAATACTGTTATGGATTCTTATAATACAGGTAATCGAGTACAAAATTCATGTTTATTGAGATTTATTAGTTAGTTGTTAGCGTCTTCTTAATTACATTTTTAAAAAACGATGTATTAAAAAAAAAATTTCCCAATTTTTTGTTTTCAAAAGGGTTTTTGTTTAGGTGCCCGGCATTGTCCGGCACTTACTCTTTTTTTTCTAGATAGTCTGTTCCCTGTTATTTTGAGTTCAAGAAAGATCGGTCCCGGTTTTTTCCGGTTTTAAGAAAAACAGGCGATTTTTCACGTTCGGAAAAATGACCCCACCACACAAAAAAAAATTAGATGTTTGTGGATTCGAGAACACCCATCTAGCAACATATACATCGACATGCTCCGAATCCAAAGTCCGCTTGTCCAATATACCCCCAAAACTTCGAGAAAATTGCGAAAAGCTAAAAAAAAGCCCCAAATGGCACATTTCATCGACCTAACCTACTAACATGTATTTCGACGTTCTGAATCCAAATCTGAGGTCGGTTTGGTCTCACTACATCACTTTTTAAAAATGTAAAGCCACATTTTTTTTATGTTAAATTGAATTGAAATCACCATGGGTAACATAATTAACAATTTAAAGCCAAAAAAGAGTTTTGGCCGCCCAGATTGATTAAATACCCCAATGTGCATCGGTAGTGGGAAATAGCCACGCGCATTTGACCCAAAGTTCAAAAATTGACCTAAAAATTATGCATGGCTTTAGAGACCAATATCTCCTTAAACAATGATTTTTGGAGAAATAATGTAATAATCATTTTTATACTAAATGAAACTGGGAACATATTCTCCATATGATATTATACCTACCGTTATCCTTTCAGGACATATTGAGTCCTTAAAGTGAAATTAAAATTTTTTTGTTTGTTAAAAAGGCAAAAATAAATATTTAAAAAACAGAGAATTGTATAAACTATACATCATTTAATAGGTTATTTAAAGTAGTTTTACACATCATAATTTTTTTTTGATTTACATGCACTATTATAGTCAAGAAAATGATTTAAAATAAGCAAGTCGCATTTTTTTCAACTTTTTTTTTACCAAACCTATCGTAGTAGGCTTTGCAATAAAAAAAAAATGTCGTATAGTTTCATATTTCAGCTCATTCAATAGTTTGTTGAACTTTCTTTAAAGTGAACTTGTAGCGGTAGTGCTCATAAGTGTGTTATATTCAGTTCAAAAAAGTTTTTTTCAAATTTTTTTAAAACTATTATTGTAATGGCATTAAGATCCAGATGCATTCCCTTAATTGGTAATTATTTAATAACATCTTACGAGCTAAGTGCTATGTAAGGCTTTTCTATTGTCTAATGTAAGAGTATCTTTTTTAAACACAGGCTTGAAAAAAAACTTTGAATGGAAATATGCTTCCAAGCAGAAGAAATGTGTTAAGCTATTTATTTTATTTGATTCGTGATGAACATTAAACGGCAAAGGAAAGCATTCCTGTTTTGTCCAATAGATTGATTGAGGTCTATACGAAATTCGGAATTCCGACCAAAAGAAAAGATGGAATAGAGAAAATGATTAAAAGGCGTTTAAATCAATACAACAAAATTATTAAATTGAAATGTGGTAAGGCAAAAAAACATTTTACTGACTCTCTGGGCGTATTATTTGACATATATCATGCAAATGCCATTAAAACATTGCAAAAGAATAAAAATACTGTACTTCAATTTCTAAAGCCAATTTTGAGCGCACAGCTTTCATTGATACGCGATTTTATTCTTTTGCAATGTTTTAATGGCATTTGCATGAGATATCGCACGTTTTATGGAATAGGGATTTAACTAAAAAAAAAAATTTTTTTGGGAAAACGCAAATAAAATTTTATAATTTCATATAGTTTCCTTCTACGGCGAACTACAAAATCACTTTTATTTCCGCCATTTTTATCTTTTTGAGTATTTTATAAGATTAGACTTAAAGGCACGACCCAGTTATTGAAATATATGTCAAAATCCCAGAAATCGAAAATTTCGAGTTAAATCCCTATTGCATAAAACGGGCGATATGTCAAATAACACGTCCATAGAGTCATTAAAATGTTTTTTTGCCTTACCACATTTCAATTTAATAATTTTGTTGTATTGATTTAAACGCCTTTTAATCATTTTCTCTATTCCATCTTTTATTTTGGTCGGAATTCCGAATTTCGTATAGACCTCAACCAATCTATTGGACAAAGTAGGATTGCTTTCCTTTGCCGTTTAATGTTCATCACGAATCAAATAAAATAAATAGCTTAACAATTTCTTCTGCTTGGAAGCATATTTCCATTCAAAGAGTTTTTTCAAGCCTGTGTTTAAAAAAGATACTCTTACATTATACAATAGAAAATCCTTACATAGCACTTAGCTCGTAAGATATTATTAAATAATTACCAATTAAGGGAATGCATCTGGACCATTACAATAATAGTTTTAAAAAAAATTTAAAAAACTTCTTTGAACTGTATATAACACACTTATGAGCACTACCGCTACAAGTTCACTTTAAAGAAAGTTCAACAAACTATTGAATGAGCTGGAATATGAAACTATACCACATTTTTTTTTTATTGCAAAGCCTACTACGATAGGTTTGGTAAAAAAAAAGTTTAAAAAAATGCGACTTGCTTATTTTAAATCATTTTCTTGGCTATATAGTGCATGTAAATTAAAAAAAATTATGATGTGTAAAACTACTTTAAATAACCTATTAAATGGTGTATAGGTTATACAATTCTCTATTTTTTAAATATTTATTTTTGCCTTTTTAACAAACAAAAAAATTTAAATTTCACTTTAAGGACTCAATATGTCCTGAAAGGATAACGGTAGGTATAATATCATATGGAGAATATGTTCCCAGTTTCATTTAGTATAAAAACGATTATTACATTATTTCTCCAAAAATCATTGTTTAAGGAGATATTGGTCTCTAAAGCCATGCATAATGTTTAGGTAAATTTTTGAACTTTAGGTCAAATGCGCGTGGCTATTTCCCACTACCGATGGTCAGATTTTTATGCAGATCTTATTTTCTATTGTCAAGCTATCAGAAAATGCACGGGGAGCAAAAAAATCAGCACTTTTGCATTTGTGGTCAGTCTAATATGTATATAGTAAGTAATTACTCACTATGACGCAGCACTCGCTTACCAGTTAAAATGTGTGATACTCTCGCAATTTACGTTAAATGGCAAGTTTACCGATTATTGTAACAATACAGAAAATCAATGACTGTATATTGAAGCTTGTAGTGTTTCAGTGATCACTCAGGAAATCGCATTGCTAGTATAATGTTATTTCAATTCTTTTCGTAATAAACTAACCAATGAAAAACAAAAGAAAGATATTTACTATTTACTACATCAAATTACATTTCCAAATATAGCAAGACCCGAAGACTTAATCTATGAGTTTCTCGTGCCGGTCTAAACAGGGTTAGACCGAAATAACAGCCCCTAAGATAAAAGGGCAAAAACGAACTAAAAAGCTTTGTCGGCATGTTTTTGCGCTTCGAGTTTTCGCGTCTTTTTTTGTATGAAAATTCGTTTTTGTGCTAGAATATAATATAACGCATTTTTGCACTGGGGTGTACATATGTATATGTACATACAAGCCGCCGAAGCAATTGCGAAAGATTCCAAGGAAACTCCTACGTTATCTAACAATGAATTCATATACATACATACCTACAAATATTTTCCGCTCTTCACAACAATACAGCTCATATTAATGTACAATTTTAAGGCATACGATCGAACTACAAGACGCAGAAACGAGTTTGTTTGCAACTAGAATATTTGCTTTTGCACACATACCTAAATAAATGTTTTCATGCAAGAAATGTGCGATTAGTCCCGAAAGAGACTTGCACTGGATTGATCTCTTTCGGGAACAATCGGTCAACAACTAGTTCCTGATTGTTCGCGAAGGGGTTTAAATTTAGACTAATTGTCGATCAACTGTTTTCGAACGGTTAAAAATGTACATTAATCGCTTTCATCCCGAAAACCAAGTCCATTTTTTATGAAAATATCTAAAGCGAATTTATCTACATTTGTACCCGTTCGGGATGTTAGCGATTAATCTATATTTATTTATTAATTTCTTTATAATTAATAAATACAATTTTTAGTTAAGATAAATAGATATCGTAAACGTGTTTACAAATATCGTAAACACAGTTGAAGAGTCGCTTTAATTTAAAAGCGCTCACCACCGGGCCTACCTTCCTAGATCTGCCTTGATTTTGACCATGATTTCGCGTCGGACCGTGATCAAAAGGGCAAATCAGTGTTGCGGTACAACTGGAATTTGGAAAGTGTTGCTTATCTCCGCGAAAAGGAATAATTTTTGTACCAATACAAAGTTGAAAAAATAAATTGCATGGTCGAATTTCGACCACCGGCGATACTAGTTAGAATTAAAACGGCCATGTAAAAACAAACGTATTATATTATTGTTTGGACCTTTTCCTGGAAACCATGAAAAATTTCTCATACTTTGTCCACATTTTACACTTCACACTAAAGAGATGAATTTGTTTTTGCCAAAAGGCTATACATACATTGCATCAACAACTTGTTTGTATTGCTCGTCGTGTGCATCACATGATGAGCTATGCGGAGCGACAGAAGTCTTTTTAATCGTGCTCTGATTTTTCTCGTTTCGAGAGAAACTCATGTGAAAATTTGTGAGCGACAACGCCAGCAAAGTTTTATATTTTTTTAATCGAATATTTAGGTAAGTGGCAACTTTAAAATTTCAACTAAATTGTGAATATTTAGTTTTCGTTGTAAAGCTCAACATGAAATGACCGCAAAACTAGGAGTTTTTCCTAGCTTAAGAACTCATCCAACTTGGTTGTTATTTTTGTTTTTGTAATGGCCATTACAATATGAAATGTGGTCAATTCTCAACATGGGAATTGATAACTAACCATATTGTCCAATCTCAAACGTTTGTTCTCAAATGCACCTGAAACAATCGTTGATAGCCTTCTCAACATAAAAGGCTCATTTTTAGAATGGGGTTCCTCGACGGGCTGATTCATTGATTATTTAAATTTCTCAAACCTAGCTTTATCATGAAACGAAATGGAATGGAATTTTCAAGTCTTTCTCAACGAATACTTTACTTGATAACTAACGTTGGAGAATCTCATTGGTGTATTCGTACCCTACAAAAATTGCGATTAATCCGGGATGTGTCCGGGTCAATCGCAAGGGAGCATTCAACTAATACAACTTTACATCCCTTTATATGGAGTGAATTGATCGCATTTTTTCGAGCATGTCCCTGCACAAAATGCGATTAATCCGGGACGTATCCGGGATCAATCGCAAGGGAGTATGCGACTAATACAATTTTAGATCCATTTATATGGAGTGAATTGATCGCATTTGTTCGAGCATGTCCTATGAAGAGACTAATTATTCAACTTGTATACCCGAACGGGTACCAATGTAGATTAATCACTAACATACCGAACGGGTACAAATGTAGATCAATCGCTTTCATTCCGAACGGGTACATATGTAGATCAATCGCTTTCATCCCGAACGGGTACAAATGTTGATCAATCGCTTTCATTCCGAACGGGTACAAATGTAGATTAATCGCTTTCATCCCCAACGGGTACAAATGTAGATCAATCGCTTCCAGCACGAACGGGTACAAATGTAGATTTTTCCAAGTTGTTCGCCAAGGCAATTTTTAATAACAATCTTTAAAAAATTATAAATGTTAATGCATATATAAATAAAGATTATATAATGTTTTACTTTTGAAAAAAAAAAAACTCAATAAATAAATAAAAAAAAATGTAAGTTTTGAGTATGCATTATATGAGCGTAATGTATAGGATTTTTTCATAGAATATTTTAGGCAATATTTTGTTAAAATTATTATTCATCATTGTTATTAAAAGAAAGGGTGTTCAATTCGTTTTACCGGTTGTTCTACAATTTTTTAAATACATTGCATATTTTTGTAAAATTTCCACATTTAAGGAATCTAGATTTGTACCCGTTCGGAATGAAAGCGATTAATCTACATTTATACCCGTTCGGGATGAAAGCGATTAATCTACACTAGTATCGCCGGTGGTCGAAATTCGACCATGCAATTTATTTTTTCAACTTTGTATTGGTACAAAAATTATTCCTTTTCGCGGAGATAAGCAACACTTTCCAAATTCCAGTTGTACCGCAACACTGATTTGCCCTTTTGATCACGGTCCGACGCGAAATCATGGTCAAAATCAAGGCAGATCTAGGAAGGTAGGCCCGGTGGTGAGCGCTTTTAAATTAAAGCGACTCTTCAACTGTGTTTACGATATTTGTAAACACGTTTACGATATCTATTTATCTTAACTAAAAATTTTATTTATTAATTATAAAGAAATTAAATAATTTATAGAAAAAATTATATGCCTATGCACTGCTCCTGACTCATGCGAACACATCCATATCAATTTTATGTGGATATGAGTATGTTAAATGTGCTAAACAGCCTGGCAATTGTTTGTATGGGAAAAATGTTAGCCTATTAATATATAGATCAGGACTGCTCACCTCATAGGCACTCAAAGCACAATTGTTTTTGTTTTGTTCCGAATCATAGGCACAGATCCATATTTGCACTTGAAATATGAAAATAAAATTTTCTGTGCACTCCCATAAGCACTCAGATATCAAAAAAAATTTATATGTATGTGCCTATGATTCATACTGAATGTGCAGAGCAAAAGCACTTTGTATAGGAGC
Source organism: Urophora cardui (assembly GCA_960531455.1). Classification (NCBI taxonomy): domain Eukaryota; kingdom Metazoa; phylum Arthropoda; class Insecta; order Diptera; family Tephritidae; genus Urophora; species Urophora cardui. The sequence continues at coordinate 54,001,538 of OY482674.1, read as the reverse complement.
TCGAGCACTGCCGTAAGAAATCGAAATTTACAATAACAAATGTGTAATGAAAAAAAAATTCGAAAAATGAAAGCACTGTAAAAAATTTGTATTCAAAAAATTTTCATATAAAAATTTAAAAAATTTGTATGTATGTGATACTACCATTTGAAACTAAATTCTAAAATAATATTTTATTGGAATTGATAAAAAAATTTAAATGAGAAAAAAAATTTTCAGTGCATATACAAAATTTGTAGATGTATTGAGATTTGTACTTTCAATACGAGAGCGTTGAGCAGCCCTGAAATAGATAATGGGCACATTTGCCAACGAAGCAAAAACGAAGTAAATCAAAAATGGTACAAAACTAAAAACTTTATTTATTAATTATAAAGAAATTAAATAATTTATAGAAAAAAATATATGCCTATGCACTGCTCCTCACTCATACGAACACATCCATATCAATTTTATGTGGATATGAGTATGTTAAATGTGCAAAACAGCCTGGCAATTGTTTGTATGGGAAAAATGTTAGCCTATTAATATATAGATAATTATTTTATGTGAATTTTATATGAGCTACTAGCAAATACCCGTCCCGCTTCGCAGCGACGAACAAAAGCTTTAATGTTATAATGGGTCTTTTCCTTTACCTTTACCTTTACCTTTACCTTTACCTTTTCCTTTTCTTTTTCTTTCTCCTTCACCTTTGCTTTTACCTTTACCTTTACCTTTACCTTTACCTTTAGCTTTACCTTTACCTTTACCTTTACCTTTACCTTTACCTTTACCTTTACCTTTACCTTTACCTTTACCTTTACCTTTACCTTTACCTTTACCTTTACCTTTACCTTTACCTTTACCTTTACCTTTACCTTTACCTTTACCTTCACCTTTACCTTTACCTTTACCTTTACCTTTACCTTTAGCTTTACCTTTACCTTTACCTTTACCTTTACCTTTACCTTTACCTTTAGCTTTACCTTTACCTTTACCTTTACCTTTACCTTTACCTTTACCTTTACCTTTACCTTTACCGGGACCATCAATCACCATCCGCGCCCACTACTTGAACCATCTCTGGGAAACCAACTTAAAAAATAACAATGAAAATATCTGTATGTTGAAGCACTGCTCGACACCTTTAATTTGATACCAATCTCGCTTAGAAACATTCGAGGGTCATCCGGGTCCACGTTTTGACCCATATTTGGGGACCCGGCCTAGGCATCGCAATGAAAATAACTCTATGTTGAAGACCTGCTCAGCACCTTTCATTTGATACCCATATTGCTCAACACTTGCTGGGTCACTCTGGGTCCACATTTGGGCCTATATTCCGGGAAGTTCCAACTTTTTCGAAATTCTATATGCCCTATTATGTGCGCTAATACCACATGAATCTACTGTGAAAATTTCATAAAGATCGGTTGAGTACTTTGGGAGTCCATAAAGGACACACACACACACATTCATTTTTATATAATAGATTGGCCAGTTATTAATTAAGAAAAATTGTTTGAAAACTATTGAAGCATACTTTTAGGCATTATTTGGAGAACAATTTTGTGGAAAATTAACAAAAAAATTATTCAAATGCGTATAAAATCCTCAAATATGCATACATACATTTTCTTCATTTAAAAACTGCGTAATAGTTCTTTTAATTTCTGTAAAACGAATAGAGATCATCGAATTCATTTAATACGATATATGTGTTATCGGGCTTGAAAAAATGCCTATGGTGGAATTTCAACCTTAGTTGCACAAAAGAGCAATAACTGATGCAGATAGTGGAAATCGTATATAAGAAAATTGTTCACACATTGTTTTTGAATGAAAGTGTGTATATTGCCTTTTCGCGTAGAATGACTATTTCCGGAGTTATAAAAAAATAAAGGTGCAAAACCATATATGTATCTGAAAAAGCAGTTGTATGGGAGCTATATGTTATAGTGACCCGATCTTGACAATTTTCAGGGAATAGAATAAGGTCAATAGGAGTAGGAATTGTCCAAAGTTTCATGTCCTTAGCTGTTTAAATAGCGAAGTTATACCCCAAAATGTCCATATCTGAACAATAGGTTGTATGGCAGCTATATGTTATAGTTACCCGATTTCAATTATTTTCAGAAAAAGTTAAGGTAATACTAAAATGTTGTCATGTGCAAATTTTGAGCAAATTATCTCATAAACTGACTGAGTTATTAAAAAAAAGTCCAAATTGATGGTAATTTTTAAATACCGTTATCTCATGAACCGGAGCCAGCTTGGAACAAGTAATGATGGCATTGCATTTAAAATGCCCTAATTAAGTAAGAACAATAGTCAGAATCTTTACGCGGGAAACGGGTTCAAAACCTAAGTAAAGTTTATACACGGAAAAAAATTATCTTCGGGGCTCTGAAACTTTTTTCCAAAATTTCTCGAAAACAAGAGCTATCTTTGACTTTCTGATAACGCCATCCATCGTATTCTATGTGCATATGTACATACATATATATGTAAGCCCATATCTACCCTACCAGACAAGGCTGAACACTTTTTGATAAAGTCCTTGAAAATGAGCACATTTTTGATTAGTTGACTTGCCCACTAGAACAGTCCCACATTTGTTTGTTTGATTTGGTTTGTATGTTCTCCCTCAATAAGAGTAGTAAAATAGAAAAAAGTAATATGTTAGAGCGAGAGCACATATTATTCAAAAAATTCGACAGTTGGCCGGAGAAAATAAATACGAAAGAAACGTCAAACGGTGATGGAAAAAATTGAAAAAAAATTAAATTTTAAATATTTTCAATAACAAAAAGCGTTGCACAAAATAACAAATTTTAAAAACTATCATCCGACATAGGTAAGTTGCAATGTACACAATTTGGGCTTTATTTATACTCATAAATTTTTCATCTTAATTGTAGAGCTTGAAGATGGTCATGTAATTGTACAGAATCACATCACTTTCAACCGCGGCAGCTAGTCCATGGATCCTCCAGCAATGGCCAATTTTGGTAATTGTTCAGCCAGAATTTGCTAGCACAACACCGCCCATTATGCCGTAGAACGTATGGAATAGTGCATCAAAATTCATTTGATTGGCTATGGCACCGATGAAGGTAAGCTGACGGTTGAAATTGGAAACTCCCTACCAGGTGAAATAGTTAAGTATATATGCATGTAGATTTTAGATAGGCAAACGATTGCAACAGTAACTTTTTATTAATTAAAAAATTGGTTGCGTTTTACAAAATTTGTATATGTATCTACTAGCTCTATACGAAACGATGCAATGCATTCATTGTTTGCATTGCAATTGATTGTTTATAATTATTTAAATTAAATTTAGAAAATTTTTCAATAAAATTGTTTAATTTTGAGATGAAAATAGAAAAATTTGAATCTATTTTATTTTTCCGGGAACGCATGTGAGTACATTTTTTCAGCACTTTTAGCATTCGCTTTGAGTAGTTTTTGGTGCAATTTTTTAGCACTTTTAGCATTCGCTTTGAGTAGTTTTTGGTGAAATTTTTCAGCACTTTTAGCATTCGCTGTGAGTAGTTTTTGGTGAAAATTGTCAGCACTTTTAGCATTCGGTGCGAGTAATTTTTTAGGACTTTTTTCAGAACTTTTGTCATGGTGTTTTTGATGTAAACATTCAACAGTTTTGTTGCTAGCGCAAAGTACTTTGTCAGTATATTAATGATGATTTACATGCTCTGTTAGAACGAGTAAGATATATTATTTGGTTATGTAAATATACCATTAGTAAAAAAGAGATGGCATATAAACTTGGGAGGAGAAGTGCTCACTTTTTTCACGCGGCCTGAACAAAATTGACTACTTTTTTAAGGACTGTAGCCATTAATGTCAATGCTCATATAAATACCTATAATATGCTCATCTGTCTGGTAGGGTAGCTTGATTATTTTATTGTGTTACGACCAACATTTTTATGATAAAACTATGTGTACTACGTACAGCTGAGTATAAAAATGGCCAGTGGAAGTCTCCTAATAAAGGAGGGCGTTAACAATTTTAAAATTTCTCTCAAAAAAGTAGGCTTATCTTAAGTCATGAACAAGTAGCATATGTGACGACGCTTTGCTGATAAAGGTAAAACGAAAGGAAAAAATCAGGAAAACAAAACATACATACATATGTATGATCTTAACAGTAATTCCTTAATGCAGTGCATGTGTGGATATTATTTTTCTGTAAGAGCTTATCTTTTATTTACAGGGCTTAAATAAATGTTATTTTATCTTGGATATCTAAATAAGGGCATCACAATGACGTCTTGTTATTTTAACAGTACCCGTATAATGTCGCCCATTAACCATCCAATTTATCGTACGACTTGGGCTCGTGCAGTGCTCGTTGTACAACATATCACGTTAGTGGAAGATCAAACGATTTTGATATTTTGTCGCGTTGTACAACAAATTGGAAGGTTAGTTATGTTTAACAAACTTCATTCTTTTTTTCTCGCTGAGGTGAAAGCATCGCGCGCATCGCGTTGAAAATAAGAAATAAAAGTGGTAAAACTTAATAAATTGCTACAAAAATATTGCCAAAATGGACAATATTAAGTACGAAGAATGTAAACATTTAACTTAAATATTTTTATAATCAAAGATTAGCTTTTTTTCAATTATTCTATGTAGAGCCAGCACAATCCGTATGCATTGGCGTCTTGTTTACTCTACAAAGCATCGGTAAAAATGATGCTTGACGATAAATCGAATGTTGAAGTTGGAACGTTGGTGGCGAAGTATGCGATTTATCGTATGACGGTGTAGTACGATAAACTGGATGGTTAATGGGCGGCATAACGTGACGATTTTTTGTACAACGAGCACTGAACGAGCCCAACTCGTACGATAAATTGGATGGTTAGTGGGCCCTATAATATAATTGTGTACATATAGGTATAATACACTGGTGCGAATATAACAAATGAGTCTACGGGCTTATTCCGGCGTGACACCATAATTTACTATACTGGTAAAATGAAGAATCTGGAATTTGGAACTTCCTTTTCGTATTCTGGCAGCAGAAAAACTAAGTTACCACCTCAATATGTGGTAACATTATGTTTCCATTTTCAGCCCGATACTATTCCCTTCGTACGGAACAGCATTTCCATTACCTATTGAAAAGAAGGTAACAATTTTCAGTAATGTAAATTACCAGTAAATAATTTTGCGGTGACGCTCAGAATCGGGCTGTTAGGCTGAGATTTTGTTGAAATTCGTGGCATGCTTCTGAATTATTTCCTACAACAGTATGCCTCCGATCGGCATGTGCCAAGGAAGATGAAATTTTTTGTGAGATGCACTTTCACGACTTTGTCGATAAAAATACACTTCGAGGTTAAGCTGACCTCTATCAGGGCATTTCCACTTTTTTTTTAAATCTAATACTGAATGGTGGTTTGTATCGAGTAATCGTCTTAAGGATTATTTTTTCAGGAAAAGTGGTGTTGTTCTAAGTACAGCCGTAATTGTCACCCGTATTGGGAGTGTCGACTGAGATATGTAGATAACACTGTGTGACAGTTAAAATGTACTTTTTGAGAGACATAGCTCAAGTTGTAGGTCTAGAGTACAAAAACTGTATACATAGAATTTCCAATAGACCCTGAAAATCTGGAGTTAGGGTTTTGATAGGTTAAGTCATACATATGTATTGTACCATCAATTTTTCTCAGTTTATCTTATCGTCATGATGTGTTTTGATGTTGTTGAAAAGGTGACATTTCGCCACTTTTAACAGTATAAGAATTGTCTACGTGCCTTAATAAATGTCGAGAGAAACTGTAAAAAACAATGCCAAAACTACATTTTTGTTCAATTCTTTCATTTTTAATCACGGGTTTCTCGAATAATTTGTTAAGCAGTTTATATATAAAATTATTTTGAAACAATCTCCTGTTTATTCTCTTTTCAACGACATATAACGTTTTCATATCCGAGTAGGCGTTCCTGGGATATTTTACTTTACTCCATTTCTACTGTAGAATTTTTCATACAAATGCAAAATTTGTATGTTACCTTAACCCGGTACTAAGTATGCAGTTTTTGTATGCTTGATAAGGCTATAACATATGTTAACCCCGAAAAAAGTACTTTCAGGTTCAGTTCAGAATTCTAGGTTATTTAAATCAAAACCTTCGGGGAGTGTCTTGGTGGCTACAACAACAACAACAACAATGGCGCTATTATAAATCTGACAAGTTTCATGGCCGAGCTTCTCTCCCAATTCGAGGTGTGCTCCTTTTTGTTTTTCCTAGTAATTGGGTGGACCTACAGTTTTATGCCGGCTCCGAACGGCGAATGCATTTTTTGTGAGGAGCTTTTTCATGGCAGAAATACTCTCGGAGGGTATGCCGCCCACTGCCGAGAGGTGACCGCTGCTCTTAAAAAACCCAATAATTGGATTTTTACTAATTAGAACAATTTCTTTGGTGTTTGCTCGGACTGGGGTTTGAACGCATAGCCGGCGAGCACTCTACCCACTGCACCACAGCTCCCGCAATCTAAACTATGTATAACAAGTAAGGAAGCCTAAGTTCGAGTGGAATCGAACATTAGATACTCAGCTGTATGCTCTCATTGTTTGTTTGCGTTTGTTCGATATAGGGTGCATTTTATATGAAACGAGTGCTGCATAAACAGGGCGCAGCCACGCCCATTTTCAAAATTTATATCAATCATCCAAATAAGCATATAAATATTATTGTTAGTGCAAAATTTCATCCCTCTATGACTTTTAGTTACAAAGACTTAACGTTATAAATTCCAAAAGGGTGTTCCAGAAATATCTTTGTTAAAAAGTAGGCGTGGTCATAAACCGATTTCAATAAATTTTTGCGTGTCTATTAACACATGTTATAAAAGTGTATAAACCAAGTTTCGTCATAATATCTCAGTTATTTGTCGAGTAATAGGCACGTAGATTCCTTTGTATAAAAAGAGGCGGTGCCACGCCCATTTTCCAAACTTTTTTTATTTTTTGTTTCCGGTCTATTGTAAAACTCATGTCACAAAATTTCAATGAATTATCTTTATATTTCACAGAGATATCGCTTAAAATGGTTTTATTAGGTCACTTTATAATACCCATATATAAAAGTGGGCGTGGTCGTCAACCGATTTTGGTAATTTTTCGCCAAAACATTTGCCTAAGTAAGCACATTACGCGTACCAAATTTCATCGATATACCTTTAACGGTTTCTGAGTTATGGCTTATTAAACTTTCAATATTTGCACCTTAATAAGTGGGCGTGGCACCGCCCATTTTCCAAAATTTTTGTATTTTTTGTTTTATGTCCGTAGTTGGACTCCTGCCACAAAATCTCAGTGATAGATCTTTATATTTGACAGAGATATCGCTTAAAATGTTTTTATTAGGCCCCTTTATAGTTCCCATATATAAAAGTGGGCGTGGCCGTCAACCGATTTTGATAATTTTTCGCCAAAACATTTGCCTAAGTAAGCACATTACGCGTACCAAATTTCATCGATATATCTTCAACGGTTTCTGAGTTATGACTAGGGTAGCTAAAAATATGCACGAAAAATTTCAAAATATGCATGCTAAAAAATCTCATAATATGCATATTAGATGAGTTTTTTTTAGATATCTTCTCCGGCACCGGAATATGAAAATAGGATGTTTTAGAGTGAGTAAACTGAAAAAAAATTTCACTTTTCCAAAAACTGGATGGAGCTACACCGAAAACCGCGCAAATTCCCAGAATTTCAAGGTATGTTTAGATTTATGTCTGAAAAAAGTTAGGATTTTGCACAAGAAAAAAAATTGATACCCACCCATACGAAGAATTAACCGCTAAATCGAATGGCATATTCAGTTTTTTGGTACACTACCCAGGGAAGGTAATACCGCGGCCTAAAGTGACCATTTTCTTTTTTTTCTCATGAATCTTCAACTTCTTGCCCTATACTCTTCCCGAAAGCGAACGTTATTTTTTAACTAAATCACACGGTAGGCTGCGTTATTTAATGCGCTTTCCAGAAATGTATAGCTATTAAAAATCGAATAATATTTGGATGAGTTCATCAAGTTTAAATGAAGTAAAGTCGGGTATAAAAGGGTAACATACCTTAAAATTTCTCAATTTTTTTTTAAATTTTGCTCTTGAAGACGGTTTTTTGGGTTATTAGTGATTGTTTTATTTTGTTGGATAACTCCACAAATGTAAAAAAAATTTGGAAGATCGAGACCGTGGATAGCGGAAAAAACCGTGGCCCCGGATGGCGCCAAAATATTATTGGGCAATATTGGTATCAAATTAAAGGTCTTAACTAGGGCTTGCATATGGAACTTATTACATGCCAATTTCTTAGCCAATTTCTGATATACTGGCGAATAAGTGGTCCAGGATGACTACAGAATATTTTAAAGGATATCGGCGACATTTGAGTCTAATTTTTGACTTATATGTGTCGAAACGGTGGACACAGCAAAATGGATTGACTTTACATTAAAGTCCTAGGTAAAATCTTTATTTTGATACCCATATTGCCCACAAATGTTTTGGCACCATCCGGCTCAACTTTTTGTCCGTTATCCGCGGTCTCGGCCTTTCTATTTTTTTTGCATTTGTGGAGTTATCCATCCACATAAAACTATCACTTAAAACCCAAAAAACCGCCTTCAAGAGCAAAATTGTTAAAAAATTTAAGAAATTTTAAGATATGTTACCCTTTTATACCCGACTTTACTTCATTTAAACTTGATGAACTCATCCAAATTTTATTCGATTTTTAATAGCTATACATTTCTGGAAAGCGCATTAAATAACGCAGCCTACCGTGTGATTTAGTTAAAAAATAACGTTCGCTTTCGAGAAGAGTATAGGGCAAGAAGTTGAAGATTCATGAGAAAAAAAAGAAAATGGTCACTTTAGGCCGCGTTATTACCTTCCCTGGGTAGTGTACCAAAAAACTGAATATGCCATTCGATTTAGCGGTTAATTCTTCGTATGGGTGGGTATCAATTTTTTTTCTTGTGCAAAATCCTAACTTTTTTCAGACATAAATCTAAACATACCTTGAAATTCTGGGAATTTTCGCGGTTTTCGGTGTAGCTCCATCCAGTTTTTGGAAAAGTGAAATTTTTTTTTCAGTTTACTTACTCTAAAACATCCTATTTTCATATTCCAGTGCCGGAGGGAGGATCTGAGAAGGTTTAAAGAATCCCATACAAAAAAAAACTCATCTAATGCATATATGCCTAAAAAATACCTGAAATATGCTCAAAAAATGTATGTATTTCATTTCAAGCTTACATTTTTTTAACGAATTTTGCAAAGTAATAATAATACCTCAGTGAAATAGTTATATGTGCATGGAATAATCTATTGGGCAATTCACAAGCTGTTGTAAAGTATTGTAATGTTGTATACTGGTAAAGGTTTACAATAGGTGTATCAGTAGGGTTGATTTTTCTCATACAAATTTCAATACAACCAATACAACTGGGCAGCCTATGTTTATTGAGTGTGCTATTTGATTTGTTTTTTATTCTGACAGTTTGTTAAAAAAAAAATTTAAACAAAAATATGGAAGCGGTGAGACGAAAAAAAAAAACAAATTACTTGCATCGTGTGTATCATATATCAATTAGGACTTGAATCCGCCGCTAACACATCTAATAACTGTTTTTCGCTTTCGCCTGGCATTTTTTTTATTCAAATTTTTGTAAACAACAAACTGTAAACAATAACGAAATACAACAAAACACATACGAGAGTCTGTTCACAGGTACTGCGTTCTTATGCACATTTTCCTTTACAACATACAACTTTACAATAGCCAGTGAATTGCCCATATATCGTCGTTGAAGATGCATTTTTGCGTAAGAGGTATTTTCATTTTCGCGTAGCGGACATAGGTTGAACTTTACAGGAGAGCATAAAAACTATTTCATTTCAAAACCGTTACTTATTTCTGCGTAAAAACTTAAATTTAAATAGCTACGTAGATCAGTTTGTTAGCTAAAACATCAACTTAGTGTAAAAAAAAGGAAACAAAAATGTCCCTTACTCGAAAATGAAAATACCTCTTACGCAAAAATGCATCTTCAACGACGATATATATATATAAAAATCAAGCCTATTTCTTTGTCGCCGGCTTTCGCCCAAACGCGTGGAGGGATTGTGACCAAATTTACACACAAGCTCAGTACCTTGCCCTAGAAGGTTTATATGCATATTTTTTTCAAATCCGGAAGTCGGTTCCCTAGATATAGGCCCCAAGGTCAAAACGTGGACCCGGCTTTCCCCTGAATATTTTTGGACGGTATTGGTATCAAATGAAAGGTATTGAGCATGGAATTTACATAGAACAATACTCATTTTGATTCCTAGGTCGGGTCTCCAGATATGGTTCAAAACATGGACCCGGATGACCCTCGAATGTTTCTGAGCGATATTGGTATCAAATGAAAGGTCTTGATGAGTACTTCGACATAGATGTGTCTTATTTGTGATACCTAGGCCGGGTCTCCAGATATTGGTCAACACGTGGACCCGGATGACCCTCGAATACTTCTGAGCGATATTGGTACCAAATAAAAGGTGTTGATCAGGACACCGGCATAGATGTATTTTATTTGTGATACCTAGGCGGGGTCCTTAAATATGGATAAAAATGTGGACCCTGATGGCCTCGGAAAACTTCTCAGCGATATTGGTATCAAATGAAAGGTGTTTAGCAGGGATTTTACATAGAGACGAACTCATTACGTTTCCTAGGTCGAGTCCCAATATGTGGGTCAACACGTGGACCCGGATAACACCGGGATATTTCTCAGGGATATTGGTATCAAATGAAAGGCGTTTAGCAGGGATTTTATATAGAGATGGACTCATTATGATTCCTATGTCAGGTCCCCTATTTGGGTCAAAACGTGGACCCGGATGGCCCCGGAAAAATTCCCAGCTGTATTGGTATTAAATGAAGAGTATTGAGCAGGGATTTTATATAGAAATGAACTCATTACACTTCCTAGGGCGGATCCCAAGATGTGGGTCAATATGTGGACCCGGATAACGCCGGGATATTGATACCAAATGAAAATTGTTAAGCAAGACTCTTATGTAGAGCCGTACCTATTATGATTTCTTTGTTAAGTCCCCATATATGGATAAAACGTGGAGCATGGCATTCACATAGAGCTGTACTCATTTCGATTCCTACGTGGGATCCCCAGATATGGGCAGAATGTGGACCCGGATGACACCGGGATATTTCCCCACTGCTATTGGTATCAAATGAAATGTGTTGAGCAGGAATTTTATATCGAGCCGTACCCATTATGATTCCTAGGTCAAGGCCCCAAATGTGGGTCAATAGGTATGTGGACATGGATGACCGCGGGATGCTTCTGAGAAATACTGATATGAAAGGGGTTGACCAGTAGTGAGTTTCTGTAACTCATATCGATCAATGTTCTCTACTGAAATAGTCGATTTGACGTCATCATGACGTCATTCGCGATGCATGCGTTTCTGTATGAAAATGAGTCGAATGGATCGATAGAACTGACAAATCAGCTGATATGTTCCATTCCAATTCAGTAGGAATGATCGATTAAAGGTGTTTCTGTAAGCATAATAGTCGATATATTATCTATCAATATACTCGCCGACTTTTTAAACGGTGAGAAAGCTTGCACCGGTCGAAAAAATGGACAAAACAGCCGAATTCAGCCAGAATGTAAGTATATTTTAATTAAAACAAATTATTTATGTATATATTTACATACTATATATTAATGAATATACATTTAAATATATTTAATATATATTTAAAGGATTTGTAGAGTCTCTTAAGGAGCGTCTTTGTACTCCCAAAATGCACACATACACACGTTTCTGCCTGTACATGCGCATTGTCGCTTGTCAAATTAGAAATAGGTCTATATTTGCGGCAGCGACAAATGCAACCCTTCTGCCGTGAAGTCGTGCTGGCGTTAAAATGTGTGCGCCCATAAGAACGTGTGCATTTTACTTTTGACAGCTGGCTGCATTTCGCTCGCCGGTTCGAATGTGCTTAGAGCATTACATTTATTTTAGCGTTTAAGTTCTCGATTGGCGTTTCATTTCCATCACTGTTCCGAATTTTATCGATTAATGCTTGTAGAAACACTCGCTATCGATCAATAGAGAAGTTTTGATAGAATCGACGTGACGTCATCAAAATAGACAAATCCACTCGATTTCTTACAGAAACTCACTACAGGGCTGCTGCAGAGAGCTCTTTTCATAGTGATTCTTAGGCCCGGTACCTAATAATGGGTAAAAGAATGGACCCGGATGCCACGGAATGTTTTTAAGCAACGATGGTATCAAATGAGAAGAGGAATGCAGGACTATGTAAACTTTTGAAAATATTAATTTTTTCCTTCACTTGTTTAAAGTTATCTGACTTTTACTGAGCTCTGCAGCCCGAGCTAAGTTCGGCATCTAGATAATTCCAACTTATTTTAAAGTGTGCCGTTTTCGCTTCAAATGCCCATAATAGGAAGTGAGCCAAAGCAAAGCTTGGCCGAGTACAGCTAGTATTTTATAAAAATTATAAAAAACTAAAGTTATATTTTTTTAAATATTATTTTTTACATATATAACTAGATATGAACTAATACAATAGCAAATCAATTTGTCTTTATTTACTGGTGATTTTAGTTTAATTTTTATTTAATTTTCCCTTAGGAAAAAATTATATGTGCGTCAAAGGATTTTTAACATGTATGTGGCTAGATAACAATATTTTATAAATTCTAATAATTTATATGCTTCCCTTTCTTCAACTGAACCTGGGTCAATCTCCTTGGCATGGACTCTACCAATTTTTGTAAGGTGTGGATGCTTATTTCGTCCCATTCCTTTACCAACGTTTCTTTAAGCTGCTTCACGGTCTGAAACTGTCTACCATTCTTATAAACCTTAGCCGAGAGTATTCTCCATAGGTCCTCAATGTGGTTGAGGTCAGGACTGATGGCTGGCCAATCCAACAAAGGGATGTTTCTGGACGAAAAAAAATCTTTTGTTGTACGAGCGGTGTGGATTGGGGCATTGTCCTGTTGAAATATCCACTCATTTCCATAAACTTCTTCAGCAAATTGAATAAGGACATTGTCCAATAACTCAATGTACATTTGGGAATTGGTTTGGCATGGGATGAAACAGAGTGGAGATTTTCCAGCATACCCAAAAGCCCCCCAAACCATTAACGGTCCGCCACCATGGTTTCGCTTAAGACGATTCTGCCTCGGGTGTCTTAAGTCGCGCCAATATTTTTGACAGCCATCGGGACCATCCAAATTAAACTTTTTCTGATCGCTGAATATAACTTTTTGGAACTCTGTATCCCAGAACTTATATTTATCGGCGAAGGCCCAACGGGATGTCATATGTCTTTTTAAAAGCATAGGTTGAGATACTCGCGCAGTATATGTGACATTTTTGTTTTGGGATAATATTTGGTGGACTCGTCTCCTTGTTACCTTAAGATTAAGATGGGCTTGAATTTCACTGCAACTCATACCTTTTTCAACAACTAGACGCCGAATTGTTCGCTTACAACGTTCATCAATCTCTGATTTTCTGCCACTGCGTTTGGTAGTCCCATATTTTTCCGGGTTTTTTAGGAAATTAGTAATCGTATTTCTATGGCGTCCCAATTTCGTTGCAATTTCGACCAATGGCACACCACCATCCCTTTGTCCAATTATAAAACCGCGCTCTGTTTCTGTCAAGGTGGATCCGCGTGGCATTTTTTCTTAAAGTTGGAAATCACTCAGTATCCGTTTGCAAAAAAATTTATATTTGCTTCACTTGCGATTTGTATGAATAAAGTTATTTTATCTTACTTATTGACATTTGAAGCAGGGAAAATGCGTTTTGCACATATAAATTTTTCCTAAGAAAGGTGGCATATACCACAAGTTTTTATATACCGTATAAATTATCAGCGGATTAAAACTAACCATTATATATAAACGAATTACCAAATATGTAATATAATATTTACATGCACAAAGATAACTAAATAGTCTTAAATTAGAGAGATTAATTGAATTAATGAAGTGCACATATAAATATTTCACTAAGGTATAAGAATTGAAACGTACAATTCAAATTTTTCCCATTTAAAAAATTTGTTTTAAATGCTATAAAATACTTTTACTTAATTTTAGATTTGTATTTATGTAAATACATGAGATCTTTTTACAAAGCAAGCGAAACCATTCCATTAATATTGCGCAGGGTTGCATTGAACTATTGTATGTTTTACTATATTTTCCAGGGTAAATTTTTAGTGACTTTCCGAGAAAAAACTCTTGTATGCGGAAAACGATTAATATTGACCGTGTAGCATCGAAATTTTGAAATCCGCAATCCGGATCGCAATATTGACAACACGGATTGACTGTGTAGCATGAAAATTTTGCGACCCATCAAATTGAATTGAAAGTGTGAAAAGGACGGAAGTAAAATATTTTAAACCTCAGAGCGAAAAAAATATCGCAATATTCATATTGAACGTGTAGCACTAGCCTGCGATTCTTCAGATCATCAATATGGATTCTGTCTGAATTCAGATTAACCACAGATAAGATGTTTCCAGCTTAATATTTTTCGATATTGCTCGATTAAGTGCTAAAATATGCCAAAATAAGCACGAAATGCATTTTGACCGTAAATATGCATTTTATGTCGAAATATGCATTTGCATATGCAATATGCATTTGCATATTTTTAGCTTCCCTAGTTATGACATATAAAACTTTCAATGTTTGCCCCTTAATAAGTGGGCGTGGCACCGCCCATTTTCCAAAACTTCATCAAATTTCTTCATAAGGGCCTGAGCTCAATACGTGGGTAAAATTTTATCACTCTAGCTATATTAGTGGCTGAGATACCAAATTTCCGATTTTTTTCTATGTAGGAAAAGTGGGCGTGGTCATTTTCCGATTTCGCCCATTTTCAATACCAACCGTCCCTGTCTCGATACCAACTTGCATTTCAAATTCCATCAAAATATCTCAATTTTTACGCGAGTTAGAGTGAGTACGGACGGACGGACGGACATGGCTCAATCGATTTTTCTTTTCACCCTGATCATTTTGATATATATAAGTCCATATCTATTTCGATTATTTCATTATGTTACAATCCACCGTTATGAAATCAAAATTATAATACTCTGTGTACTAGTACAGCTGAGTATAAAAAGAGGCCGTGCGACCAAGGACGACATTTTTTATTGATCGTTTATAATTTTTGGCTGAAGCTTAACTTATTGAGGTAAAATACAGTTTTATTTGCAAAATGAATGTATTCTATATGACAACGCAGAAAGGTGTTCCATGCAAAATTACTGAGGATGGGTCCATAGATGTTACCCCAGAAAGGAAATTCTGTGCTCTTTTCCAACAAGTTATACACCAAAATAAAATATAAATTAGTAAATACCTAGTTATTTAGGGGCTTTTACAAAAAAAAAAAAAACAAAAACATGAAAATTTTGTTTACACCGCTAAAATGAGAAAAAAGGGCGGTTCACGTCGACTTTTTTTAATTTTTTGTAGCTAGAATGTAGCTATTCTGCACTTATTCCAAGATTACTTTAATAGTAGAAGCAATCAAATAGAACTAAGGGCATATACATTAGGTAGGGTCGATTATTTTTCGATAAAATCGCATACGCGGATAATGTTCTATAGACTATTCTAAGCAACTTTGCCAAAGAGACCATGGGTCTTAAACCAATTCTTAGTCCGCGGGTTTTAAGCCGAAGTTTTTTTGTCAGGTAAAAAAAAATTTTGTATTTCGTAGGCAGACAAAAATGATTCGAACTTCTTACCAAGAAGCCAGGATATACTTTTCCGAAGGATTTTGATGTGCTGAATCCGAATCTGAAGTAAAAATTACCAAATTCGAAATAGTTTTCGAGATATCTTGACCTAAAAATGAAAGTGCAAAAAGTGAAATACTCTTCAAATTTTGGAGTTAGGGCCAGCCGAAAGTTATGATTTCATTTAAAGTATACGACCATTATCTTAACAAATAGGCTTTGCACTTTCAAATGCCGTTGACCTTGTTAACGTGTCTTTTTTGGTCTCCGAGATATCGCTGTTTTAAAATCTGCATACTTTTCAGTGCGTACACAATGTATTTTTTTCTTTAACATGTTGCTGTTTCTTGACCATAATTGGTGGATCTGGTGACTGCAATAAAAAACGATGAAACCGGTGAACTATTGCAATTGGTTGTAGCGGTGAATTCAACAAAATCGATAAAACCGGTAAATTATCGCTATTGGTGGAAGTGCTCATTATTGGTGCAACCGATGAATCAAAAAAAAAAAAACGACGAAAACGGTGAATTATAGCTATTGGTGGAGGTGCTCATTATTGGTGCAACCGATGAATCAAAAAAACAATGTCGAAAATGGTAAATTATCGCTATTGGAGGTGCTCATATTTGGTGGAACCGGTAAATGCAAAAAAAATTATGAAACCGGTGAATTATCGCAATTGGTCATAATTGGTGGAACCGGTGACTGTTGCTATTGTTGGAAGTACTCATTTTTGGTGAAACCGAAGAACGCAACAAAAGCGATGAACCCGTGAATTATCGCTATTAGTGGAAGTGATCATATTTGGCGGAACCGGTGAATGCAACAAAAATGATGAAACCGGTGAAATCGCAATTGGTTCAAGTGCTCATAAATGGTGGAACCGGTTAATGCTACAAAAACGATGAAACCGGCGAATTATCGCTATTGGCGGAGGTGCTGATTATTGGTGGAACCGGTGAATGGAACAAAAAACGATGAACCCGTGAATTATCTCTATCGGTAGAAGTGATCATATTTGGTGGAACCGGTGATTGCAACAAAAATGATGAAACTGGTGAATTATCGCAATTGGTGGAAGTACTCATAATTCGTGGAATCGGTAAATGCAACAAAATCGAAAACCATTAAGCTATCGCAATTGGTGGCACCGGTGAATGCAACAAAATCGAAAACCTGTGAATTATCGCAACCTGGTGGATGTATTCTAAAATGTTGGAGCCGGTGAGCACGACACAACCGTTGAATGCGGAGAAATAGTGCGGCTGTTGGATGTTTGGTATATTGGTGGAGTCGCAGTTTGACAAAGTAGAAGAAACAGCAACATGTTAAAAATGACAGCAAAGAAATGCAAGTATTTTAAAGAAAAAAATACATTGTGTACGCACTGAAAAGTATGCAGATTTTAAAACAGCGATATCTCGGAGACCAAAAAAGACACGTTAACAAGGTCAACGGCATTTGAAAGTGCAAAGCCTATTTGTTAAGATAATGGTCGTAGACTTTAAATGTAATCATCTTTCGGCTGGCCCTAACTCCAAAATTTGAAGAAAATTGCACTTTTTGCACTTGTATTTTTTGGTCAAGATATCTCAAAAACTATTTCGAATTTGGCCATTTTGACTTCAGATTCGGATTCAGCACATCAAAATCCTTCGGAAAAGTATATTCTGGCTTCTTGGTAAGAAGTTCGAATCATTTTTGTCTGCCTACGAAATACAAAATTTTTTTTTACCTGACAAAAAAACTTCGGCTTAAAACCCGCGGACTAAGAATTGGTTTAAGACCCATGGTTTCTTTGGCAAAGTTAGTTAGAATAGTCCTTAGAACATTATCCGCGTATGCGATTTTTCACTTTTTTCACTCCCATACAAATGGACCCGCTCTAATATACATATATGTATATACTAATAATACTACAATATATATATATGGGCGTTTCCACGATGGCGAACGTGGCGCCTTAAAAGCTCATTAAAATATGCATAGCGTTAAATATTCTTCTTCTTATTTTCATTTTTGGAGAGCACTTGAGTAGCATTACATCCGGTGCAATGAAGAACTGCTAC
This sequence comes from Urophora cardui, assembly GCA_960531455.1. NCBI lineage: Eukaryota > Metazoa > Arthropoda > Insecta > Diptera > Tephritidae > Urophora > Urophora cardui. The sequence continues at coordinate 53,983,596 of OY482674.1, read as the reverse complement.
CTATTTGAAGTTTCTGAGATATTAGCATTTAAAAGACGATGGCGAACGGCACAAATTTGGAAATCACTTTTAGGTGCTATTAGAAAAGTGCAAAACTCTGCGAATTTTGATTCAATATTACAAAACAAATGAATAATGATTAAAGTAGAATAATGTAGCTCTCCATTGATGGCTTTAGCTTGAAAATATATGCACTTTTGATTTTTATAAGCTCAGAAAAAAAAAACGTAACGGGACATAATTTCCCCACCGGGATTGTAACGATTAGTTCAACTAGTTTAAGCTTAGAATAACTTCATTAACAAAATTTTCTATTTTTCTATGAAGATACATAATTGAATACTAGCACATATAGGGAATATAAGTACAATAGTTAAGAGGAACGTGTAAAATCGCGGAAAAATGAAATTTTACATTGTCTAATGGCGTTTTCTTTTCTCGAAATAATGTTGCCCTTTTTGATTTTCTTAGCCATTTTGTAAGTTTGTATGGTCCTTTCACCAAATATTGACCTCTAACTAAGTAAGAGGGCACCCTTATCTACAAATTAAGCCATATTTTAGAAAGTCAGGATACGTAATTCGATAATTGGGATATAGGAGGGCAACATTTTTTCGTAGAAAAGAAAACGCCATAATATTTACTAATTTCCATTGTTAATTCGGCTATGTGGATAAAGATTATTTAGAAACAATCTATTGGATTAAATAAGGAAGTTACACCCCAAAAATGCTATATCTGAAAAATCGGTTGTATGGCAGCTATACGTTATAGTGATCCGCTCTTGATAATTTTCGGTCACATTATTTGGGTCAATATGGGTAAAAATACTGCAGTTTCTTGTCCCTAGCTTTTCAAATGGAGATTAAATGATTTTTAACATTTAATTTTTTCGTCATGATTTACCTTTCTACGGAATCGCCCATATACATATATGTATATGACTAAGGGTATGATTTCTCATTTTAATCGCAAGCCTTATCGCCGAATTCTGGTAGTAGCTACGCCGTACACATGACATTGGGTAAATGTATCATTTTGTTCAGGGCATATAATGTGAAACACGTAAAAGCCTCTAGCACTTCTGAGCGTTCCCAATTGGAGATTCCACTACTGTGGAAGAATACACTTTTGAATATTGATGTACAATTGTCACCGTTTAATAGTCTTAAGGGGCGGATAAAAAGATTTGTTTGAAATCAGTTTAACATTTACATACATATGAATGTTAATAAAATTTGCTACAGATTTGATATTACTTTCACCCAGCAACGATTGCAATTTTTCCCAACACGCAAATTACATGTAATATCTTTAGGTGTGTGCGTTTGCTTAAAATTGCGACGTTCTGCAGCCGTACCAAGTATGCCCGTGTGTCCAGTTCCAGCAACAGTACAAAGAAGTCGTAAATTTAATTAAACAATGAGATGCAAACAGCAGTCCTCACTTGAAAACACATAAAAACAAACACTCAAGAACCACCTGACTGCTATCTAGCAGACTCAAGTTTATGCATATAGCTCTCTATTAATATAATCTAAGGAAATGCTAAATTAACTCACTTTGTTAACAAATTCTTATACATCACCAAATTTTACTTCAGTTTTTTATATTCTTTTCGTATAAATTTTGCGAACAGCAAATGTGAAAAATGCACTTTATTTCCTTCGTTCTGCTTAACTTGGCAGCACTTGGTCAATAATGAGACGACCAACAACAAAACAAAAGCAAATGTCACCCACCCAATAGACAGTGCTATCCCGTTCGCACACACCGCAATTCAAGCCAAACTTGGTTGTTTTTCTTCGCTCATAGTAATTAGTTTATTCGCTCCTCCATTTGTGTATAACGTTTACATATAGGTTGAGTGTGTGCATGAATTACGAAAAAATTTAGCTCTTGCTGCTTTTCTCAACACTCAAGATATTAAAAATGAAAGGAAATTTCCATAATTGTTATGTATCACAAGAATTACTTCATTCGCAGTTATTTTGTATGTACAAATCTACAAAAAAATGTATTCCTTTTCCAGGGCCAAAATTTGTATCTTAATGTTAATTGGTTGGTTAAGCCCCCTATAAACCAAAATATGGACATTTAAATTCACCTGTGCTTTCATTTTTTATATTTCAATTAACGGCCCACAATGCCTTCGCCTTTTTCTCAATCTTTTTTTTTTTTTGCAATCGTTCTTAAGTATTATTTAGTAACCTTTATTAAAAATATACCACTTGCAAAATTCGTCCAACAAATATTTGTACGTGTTATGTGGGGATGATACAAAATCCAATGATCGCAAACAATCGATATTAAATATTCGTATCAAATAGCCTGTGCACATTGGCATGATTTAAAGGTAATTTAGGCAAAAATCGTTGTTTCGGCGTTAATTACCCCTAAATAACGTTGTTTCTCCATACAAAAATGCCTGCTGAAATTACTCTTGAAATGCGCATTTCGGCTAAATAACTAACGAAATTACTCTGGAATCGGTCTCTTCTCTAAATTTTATTGATTATAATCGAAAACATCTTTACCCATCGCTAATAGTTCACATTAGCTGTGTTTTATTTTAGCGGATATACATCTGCGCTAAAATAAAAACACGGCCATTAAATTTATTCGCGACGGTTTCTTAGATATATTCTCATTGTATATTGGGGAAAATTTTCCAACCGTCTACCACGCGTTATTGGGCGTTGTAGAGGAGATCCTCCTGATTCTAAATGTAAAAGTCCTGGCTTCCGGAGATGTATAGTTTTTAAGTAATTTGTATTTAAAATTGCAAAAAAAATCATATGTTACCTCTTTTTCTCTGCGAAACATTGAAATAGAAACACCGGTGTTGCCACACGCAGTCGACTATTTCATAAGGCCGTCGTCACAGTGGTAAACGAGTTGGGGCGTATTGAATTTTTCTGCGTTGGCGGCCTTCTCCCGCGCTTATAAAAAACCCTGGTCTACGCCATCTGTCCGGACGTGTGCCCTAACCGTGGCTACCGCCACGATGATGTCCTTCTGCGTAGTACACCCTTCAGCGTAGGCGGCCTTCGCCTTTATTTACTCATTTCATTGGCTCCAAATCTCGCACTGTGCATGCGACCTTGTCATGTGACTTACCTTTTGGTAGGTGTGGCATCACCATTATATGTTGGTGGCCATTATTATTATTGAAAAGGTAAAAAAGCAGTTGGTCGAACAATTAAAATGTAAAATTCGGCAAATAAAATTAATAAAAAGTGTGTGAAAGTGCTTCGAACAGTTTAATAAAGCTACGTGTGAAATTATGGTAAGGATTAGGTGTGTGTTTAATTTAGAAATTGGTGATAATGGTGTTAGTTTATTTAACAACAATTTGCTATTATTAATAATAGTAAAATATTTATGAAAGTCATAAATTTAGATGAAATAAGTCTCGCCTAACATCCCCTGAAAGATTCATTTGAAAAACATTAATACTTTTGGAGATATAGCTTTTGGTAGACAGAAGGAAATATTGCATTAGCGATATTGCATTAGCGATTCTTTAACCCATTTATTACGACCGATCGTTTAAACGATCAAAAAAATCTTCAAAATTATGGTGAGTATAATAAAAGTAACGCCTATATATTTATTGTTGTTTGGTTACAGATCGTCGTAGTTATATTTCTTCAATATTTCAGCACATAAATATTAAATTAAATTTTTAGTTTAAATAAAGAATTTGTATTTTGTTTCGGATTGTTCGATTTACAAATTATGATGTATTCAGAGAGGTGAGTTTTTGTTAAATTTATTGTAGTAGAAATGTATTTTTTGCAAATAAATTTAAAATTTATAACCTGTCTAACAAAAGAGTGAAGCAAATATATATTATAATTTTTGTTTGCAAAAAAACATGTTTAAACTTCGTGATCGTTAGAACGATCGGTAGTAATATGGGGATGTGTTTTACTTCAAGGCCAATGCACAATAAACCATTGTCGCTGAAGGAAATAATCGACGAATTAGAGAAATTGGATATTGATGGGTGATTTCCAGCAGGCATCTCAGTTTTTTCACTGGACAATGCATTTGGTGATCTCACCGATGAGGTGATGAGGAGTCACATTGAACAATCTTCCAGGTTTGATATTAATAATAATAATAATACAATGGCGCTATTATAACTCTGACGAGTTTTATGGCCGAGCTTCTCTCCCAATTCGAGGTGTGCTCCTTTTTGTTTTTCCTACTAATTGGGTGGACCTACAGTTTTATGCCGGCTCCGAACGGCGAATGCATTTTTTGTGAGAAGCTTTTTCATGGCAGAAATACTCTCGGAGGGTATGCCGCCCACTGCCGAGAGGTGACCGCTGCTCTTAAAAAACCCAATAATTGGATTTTTACTAATTAGAAAAATTTGTTTGGCTCGGACCGTGGTTTGAACCCGAGACCTCTGGCATAGCAGGCGAGCACTCTACCCACTGCACCACAGCGGCCAGGTTTGATATACATCTTACAAAGTTTTAGTGATTTTGCTGACTTTCGCTGCTTTTATCTATGTAGGTTCTCAACTCCAACAGAGATTGAATGGGCGTCCTCTGACAGTGACGACGACGATGTACCCTTGTCTGTTTTGGCTAAAAGGCGTCGAACCACTGAGGAACCTATCGCTGAAGAACGGCCACTACTTGCAGCACATCAAACAGAAAACACAAAGGGGAACATTCAAATATGAATCAAGCCGGCCTGGAGATACTTCAGTTTGTAAATCGAATGACAACAGTGTAGTGGCTGTGGCATCATATTCGGAAAATATTGAACCCTTACATAAGACAACCGAAAAGCAGTTATACAAATTTATAACCAAAATATGGGTGGAATCGATCAAAACCTTGGACTCTATCGAACCGCTGTTCGTGGCAAAAATGGTACTTTTCTCTATTTTTCCACTGCCTGGACATGGCCATGCACAATGCATGACAACTTGATAAACAAAATGGTAGAGTGTCTGACCATTTGTTGTTCCGAAGGACCATTGCGAGAGATATCATAGAAAGTCATAAAAAAAGTGAAAAGATCCCACTCCAACGACCCATAGGGAAACGTCATGATACGATAGGCTTGACCACGTAACAGATTATAAAGATTCTCAGCTGCGATGTTCCCTGTGCAAAAAAAAAATACCCACTTTATTTGTTGTAAATGTGATATTCATTTGCATCCCAAATTCTGCTTCGTAGTATACCACTCTCCTGAATAGACTGAGTTTATCTTATATATTTATTATTATATATCAGTATTAACTTACTTTTGTTTTGGAAAATAAAAGTTTAATGAATTTTTATGAAAGTGAAATGAGTTTAATATTATGTTCAGATTGACTTCAGTTAACGTGTTAAATGGCCTACAACCTGATAAATGGGCAAACCCAGTTCTTGAACGTGATAAATTGCACGGAAATTGTTGTTGGAATTGAAACTAGGTAAATAATTTAACACGTTCAAAACCCAGTTTCGCGCAGTGTTGCATTAGCAAAAATGTCGTTACTTACAGGGAACATACCCAAGTTTTTAAACGAACAGGTCGAAAATTGGCAAGTGTAAAAAAAAAAACCAAGTGTAGAAACAAACGCCGTTGTTCGCAAATAATTTAAAAATGGAAAACGTGAAAAGAAAAAAATTTAAGTGGTCCACCTCATTCGAGAGTGCTATAATACAGGTATGGAGCGATTACATTTCGAAATCTTGCTTTTAATTGACCAAAAGCATTTTCTACCACTCTTCGACACTCTCGCAGGCGCTTAATTATAGCATTTGAGTATATCCAATATTTTAAAAAGGTCTGCTAAGAAAATTATTATTTTAAAAATTAAGAAAAAGTTTCCGTGCCGAACCATTTCTAAAGTTTGTTTACGGTTTTGAAATGAAAACAACCAGCTGTCAAAAGTAAACACAGAACTGCAGTCTGAACGGTCTCGTTTAACGAACAAGGTTTGTTCATTTATCACGTTATCATATTACTGGTTAACTGTGCTATATTGATGGCCGAAATGGAATAAAATATGAGAAATCGATGCCAACTATGCCCTTGCATCATTAGAAAAATTGTGCATTCTATTTTTCGTTTCTTTTTTGCCATTTTCACTAACGATTTCCACGATTTTTTTTCAACACGCAACAAACGTCAAAATTTCTTTAAGAAATAAATGCTCGATGATATATTTCTTGGCAAAACCTGTGTTGCTGTGTTCGCATAACGTTGAAAAATAGTATTAAAAAAGTGTACTAAATTTCTTGAGAGGTCGATACTCGCTCAAGAAAGTTTTACAAGAAAAATTTCTTGAGCATTTCTTATACGTCATTTTATATGAAACTTTTGCGTTTCTTGAGAGGTCGATACTAAGCTATATATATTGAGGTGAACTAAATAAATCGTCAAAATTTATAAAAACTTACAATTTGTTTGCTCTTTGATTGTTCGCTTGCTATTTTCTGTAATAAAACAAGTTTATTTGTATGAAATTAGCAAAATAATAACATTTTGCTGGTTTTGCTAACTTACTTTTTTCCGCCATTTCGATCAAGTGTAAATAGTGATGAGATACGATATTTATCGATATTTCAATGTTTTACGTTACATGATTTTTTTTTGCGAATCGGTTCAGATAAATCACTCATTAAACATTATATTCATAACTATTTTTTATAAGTGATAAGTAGTAATGATACGCTTTATTTTTTTAATGCAATATATTGCTCATAAATTCATTTCCAAAACCTATTTTCGTATGTAATCGATTAGTGAGTATTCGTTAAAGTATTCTGTTGTGTTGAGAGTACCAAGCGATATCAAACCGATATAATACCATGTTTACATATACCGAGATTATCAGTAAATCTCGATTCGCCAATCTACCCGTTTACATATAACATGAAGTCTAGATTTGCTGGGAGAGGGATTGTCAACTGTCAATTTTCCTTATCTGCATGAGCCAATAATAATATGGTCGTAGCAGTCAAAAGAGAATAGGCAACTACCGTTCGATGGCTGTTTTCACGAATGTAAAAAGCAGATATTTTTTTTTATTTAACTTGAAAAACGCTAGCAAACACACAAGCTTTTGCACGATTAACTCGTTAAAGAAAGTATAATTAAAAAAAAAGACGATCATTTCATAACCTATAAAACAGAAAGAAGAAGAGCGACTTGCTATTGCGATACGATTCTTGTTAGGCCATGCTTACTGGCGTCCATTTTGTCTACTTTTCATTTTGACGTTTCTCCCAAATTCGCCAAATGTTATCGATATTACACGAAGAACACAGGGTTGCATTGAGAAAACTATCGTGATAATCTCGAGATTCATTTTAAATCGCGAATTTTTGGTAGCTGATTTTTGTACGGCAAACCTCGAATTTCAATCGAAGATTTTGTGTCAACCTTGAAAAAAGTAGATAATCTCGTATATGTAAATGGCCTATAAGTGTTTTATTTCTATATAGGGTATTCTTTAAGCACATTCAGACGGCACTTAACCCTAGAACCATAACGATATTTCATACTACGTTATTACTAATGTACGTAAATTTTACGTAGTGATTAGAATCCGCCTGATACAACTCTCAATGTTCTCCATTTGGCAGCCAAAGTTGATTACACTACTTTACAAATGGTTAATTTGAATAAAATACCAAGAAATACCTGATCTCAAAACTTTTTTTTAATTTTTTTATGGTTATGAATATGATGATGCGTAATTTGGTGTTTTTCTGGGTATCACTTCATTCAAGGGTATTTTTCGCTAAAGTTACAAGTGCGATAATCACAAGCAGTACCTCGTTCGAAAGGAAATTAAAGTACGCTTCCAATGACATACAACTTGTAGCGGTTGAACAAAACCTCGCTGAACGATAGCTGGTCAAAAATTTGTTAATTTCTTTCGATTTTTTTTAATTGTTTTATTCATTTTTGTTCTAGGTCCCGAGATATAGGTCAAAACATGGACCCGGATGTTCCCGGAATTTTTTTGAGCAATATTGATATAAAAAGAAAGGCTTTGAGCAGGGCTTTTACATGGAGCTGCACTCATTATGATTCCTAGGTCGGGTCCCCAGATATGGGTCAAACTGTGGACCCGGATGACCCCGGAACGTTTCTGAGCAATAATAATATAATATACTGTCGCGTTATACAAAAATTACATGAGAATATTACACTTTCATATTAAATACCATATCCTATTTTTTCGCTTATTACTAACTATACGTAAATTTACGTATAGGGATTTGCGCCAATCGCTCACACACCTTCACATGACAACATTTGTTGTACTTTTATATTCATGAATACGTAAAAATACATGCTGCAAGCACTGCCGGAGTTAGGTACCGTTACAGTATGTTATACTTGTGCAATCACAATTTGAAAATTCTATATATGTAAAATTTACGTACATTATGGTTCTAGGGTTAAAATTACGTTGATTAGCCGAAATTACGTGCGTTCAGACACGTTTTTGAGTAATTTACTGTAGTCTTGTTTCAGTTACGCTGATCCTGCGCCAAATAAAAATTTTTATACGGTCAACTTAAATGAAAATATCATTTACAAAATACTACCACCAAATTAAATTTTTTATAATAAGAATCGCTTATGCAGTATACAGGAAGGTTGTCCTCTCTGTCTAATATTTTTGCGAGATATCACGATATCTTGAGAAATTTGCCACACTGTGAGAACGTACCTTTAAGAAAATAAAATTCGAACTGACTTTATTGTGAACTAGCATGCTAGTCATATTCTTTCCACTCTTTATACGACTGTTGTCGCTTTGCCCTGCTTGCTTCAATTTCCAATGAATTAATTTTTTATCTGAATAAAATAAAATACTTAAAAAAAGAACTAGAAACATAAATTCAAACTCACTTCTCATAGAAAACTATTGTGAAAGTAATAACATGGTTGCATTTCACGTGATATTTTTCTCATGATATCAAATATCACGGGTTGAGGTGTGATAAATTTGCCGAAGCTTCAAATTTGACAACACGTGTATTTTGTTGTTGTGCTCGGCAAATATACCACACTAACGTCATCTCGGCAAATTTTCCAGGCCAAAATCACAAAGAGACAACAACCTTAATGAGAATATATCTAAGAAACCGCCGCGAAAAAATTTAATAGCCGTGTTTTTATTTTCAATAATTATTGAACGAGCGCAAGTTGTACGATAAAGTAGCATGGACAATGTCAAAGTGAGATGAGATGGCACTTGAAGTATTGGAGGGGAAAGTTCTTCGGAGGATTTATGGAACTTTGCGCGTTAGCGAGGGCGAGTATCGACGGAGATTTAACGATGAGCAGTACGCAAATATCGACATTGTGCTCCGGAAAAGAAAGTATTTCTATCGAAACCCGCTGAACGCAAAATAAAAGGGAGACCTCCACTGCGTTGGGAAGATCATTTGGACAGCGATGCTGCTTCCCTAGGTATTCCCATGTGGCGCCATGCTGCATGAAACATAAACAACTGGCGCGCTCTATGGGACTCGGCCAGAATCGTCTAGACGGTTACGTGCCAATTAAGGAAGGAAGGTACACATCTACATACACATGCTTGCACATATAGTCATGCAAATGCAAATATCGTCAACAACAGCAATAATAACGAAATTGATTTGACCCGCCCTAATGTAGGTACACATGTATATGAAAAACTGTTAAAAACACAGGTATTTACTATTTGTGTTATTTTTGAATATAAACGTGAAAATAGATCAATACAAAATTCTTTCTTTATTTTTGTCAAATAACGTAAACCCATCTCTTTAGACTAAATTCGTTTTTCAACTTGAGCTTGCATTAAAGGAATTTTAGTGCAAATGGATTTCCTCATTAGATATTAGTAAGTGACGATTTTTCAACGCTTAAATCCTCAATTGAAAATTTTTAATAAAATAATGAAGATTTTTAGGCCACTTCCTCTGGCAAGGCTGGCCAATTTACGTTCTCTGATCACGTAACTTTCAAACAGTTTATAAATTTTCACAAGCAGATGTCGCCACAGAACGTAATTTGTCAAGAACGTAGATAAAATTTACGTTCTTTGGTATGACTCCTCTACAGGGTTGCCACTGTGAAATTTTTTTTCCGACCAAATTCGTCTCAAAAACCTACCAAAATAACTTTCAGCCGACCAAATTTTTTTTCACAAAATTCGTCATTTAAGTAGCCATGGGTAATGGCGCAATTTTTTTGGCGCTGATACAATAACACCAGCGCCAACCGTGGCGCCGCGCACGGTTCTGGCGCAATAACACCTTTAGCGCAATTGCCATGGAATAATCGATAAATAACACTTGTTTGCTTCTTACTGTCTACTATACACGTTTTATTTCTTTTGGCGCAATTCTGCTTACATACACGCTGGCAGAATAGTTGTGCCACAATTAAATTTAATTTTAAAAATAATTTGCGTATATTTGTGAAAATATGCTGGCATCTCGTTTTTCGACATCTTCATTATGGGTCGGCTCCACCCTATTAAAAAGAAAGATTCCGGGTCAGGGTTGCCACTTTGAAATTTTTTTTCGACCAAATTCGTCTCAAAAACCTACCAAAATAACTTTCAGCCGACCAAATTTTTTTTCACAAAATTCGTCATTTAAGTAGCCATGGGTAATGGCGCAATTTTTTTGGCGCTGATACAATAACACCAGCGCCTACCGTGGCGCCGCGCACGGTTCTGGCGCAATAACACCTTTAGCGCAATTGCCACGGAATAATCGATAAATAACACTTGTTTTTTTCTTACTGTCTACTATACACGTTTTATTTCTTTTGGCGCAATTCTGCTTACATACACGCTGGCAGAATAGTTGTGCCACAATTAAATTTAATTTTAAAAATAATTTGCGTATATTTGTGAAAATATGCTGGCATCTCGTTTTTCGGCATCTTCATTATGGGTCGGCTCCACCCTATTAAAAAGAAAGATTCCGGGTCAGGGTTGCAACTTTGAAATTTTTTTTCGACCAAATTCGTCTCAAAAACCTACCAAAATAACTTACAGCCGACCAAAATTTTTTTTCACAAAATTCGTCATTTAAGTAGCCATGGGTAATGGCGCAATTTTTTTGGCGCTGATACAATAACACCAGCGCCAACCGCGGCGCCGCGCACGGTTCTGGCGCAATAACACCTTTAGCGCAATTGCCATGGAATAATCGATAAATAACACTTGTTTGCTTCTTATTGTCTACTATACCCGTTCTATTTCTTTTGGCGCAATTCTGCTTACATACACGCTGGCAGAATAGCTGTGCCACAAGTAAATTTAATTTTAAAAATAATTTGCGTATATTTGTGAAAATATGCTGGCATCTCGTTTTTCGGCATCTTCATTATGGGTCGGCTCCACCCTATTAAAAAGAAAGATTCCGGATCCGGGTGCATTATATCGAAATTTCCCCTTACCATTTACCATGCGTAACAAAAATATACTCTATGCTAATAAATATTTTATTTAATTTATTTTGTATTATATTTTTCTCTCCTATTCACAGATAATGTCAATTTTGTCTTCTTTATTTGTGAAAGTAAAATATCAATACCCTTTCGTATTAGCGATGGTTCGGTATTGGCGTTAGCATACATAATTGTGACGGTGTCATATACGCTGTGCTCTTATTGGCTTTGTGGTGGTGCCAATTTACACTAGCGCTATATTGGTGCTGGTGTCAGCGCACGAAATTGAGTCGGTTTTATATTGCAAAATTGAGTTGGCGCAATATTGAGTTGGCGCTATATTGGGTTGGCGCTATATTGAGTTGTCGCTATATTGAGTTGGCGCATTTCCCAAATCGGAGTTAGCGCAATAACGCCAGGGTTGGTGTTAGCGCAATTGCGCCGCGCAGCTCAGTGTTACCCATGCCTAAGAGAAACACAAAAAATATTCAAGCAAATTGTTGCTGTGAGAAAGAGACATGAATACATGAACTTTCAAACGATCTTTAAACAGTGTTGTGGCAAAATCTAGCAAATCAGTGATGTTACTTGAAAGAAGGTAAAAACCTACCAAAATTCAAATCGTCCGACCATCCGACCACAGGAAAAAGACCGACCAGTTTTGGTAGGAAAAGCCCACTTATCACATCCCTGCTCCTCTATACAATTGTGTAGGTACATACCCTGCTAGAATTCCCTGCAGTTCACAGTGGCTAGTTCCGAACTAGCGATATTACAGTCCCTTAAAAACCACCACTAGCTCAGCGCTAATCTCCATTGCATGTATTTAACTGGCGAATTTAACATGGGCATGTCCTACGAGGGGGTCAATTGTCTCTTCTATACATTACCTTCAACTAGCTATATCGCTAGCCCCGAACATACCATATACTTCGCATGCTCCATGAGACAAGCCAGTTCGCTAGAGATAGCAACCCAGCATTTTCACTAAACACCAAGGATTATCTATTTTCATAGCACAGAAAGCTACACAACTCACTACATATAAAAGTGGAGCAATTTCGCTAAACACCAAAGTACTACTAGTCATGATTAAAAACACAAATATTTTTTTATAAATATTAATTTCTTTATTTAATAGAATTCAAATATGTATATCGACGGCTGAGAATAAGATCGACCTATTTCAAAAATTGTTTCAAAAACGCCCTATTTGAAAAATTGTTTCAATAACGTCCTATTTCAGATTTTGCTTCAAGAACGCCCTATTTCAAAAATTGTTTCAATAACGTCCTATTTCAGATTTTGCTTCAAAAACGCCCTATTTCAGAGAAAATTCCATAATAATCTCTTATAACTTTGCCATTTTTCCACAGATTATAATCCAGAAAGTGCCAAAATGTTCACTAAGAAATAGGTTATTGACTCAAAATGTGAAACCAGGGGGATATTTAATATTTCTTAAAAAAAAATTACAAAATAGAAGATGAATTTCGAAAAAAACCTAAAAATTTTCATAAAAAAAAATCTTTTGTTCGCCATAACTCCGTACTTTAACGGCGATTTTAATTATTTTTGCTTTGCTGGAAAGGGTATTTCATCCTCTCAAAACAAAATTAAATAACGTAAAATCGAGACGGTAATGGCGGAGATATTCACAGATGAGTAATCATACTTTTTTTCTTAGCTCAAAAACAGAAATTTCAAAATATCTCGAAAACTGTTCTACTTTTGAACCATCTGACAGCACTACTTTTATTTCACTTTTGGTAAATTGTAGAGATTGAATATTTCAATTAATATTTTCAAAATGTTTAAAAACAAAAGGTTCGTTTCTTATTAACTACACCATTTCCAGATGGATTTTAGAAAGCGTTAACTGGATTTTAGAAAGGGGAAATTGGATTTTAGAAATGTCAATTGGATTTTAGAAAGGGGAAATTGGATTTTAGAAATGTCAATTGGATTTTAGAAAGCGTTAAAAGGATTTTAGAAAACAAAATTGGATTTTTGAAAGCTTGAATTGGATTTCAGAATGTGCGTTTAAAATAAATTTTACACAGAATTTTTCGAATAGAAATTCTTTATTGCGTATGAAAGTATAAATTAATAATTATATAAATTTTCGAAAATCCAATTTACAGTTTCTAAAGTCCAATTTCCCTTTTCTAAAATCAAATCGACATTTCTAAAATCCAATTTTCCCTTTCTAAAATCCATTTGGCTATTCTAAAATCTAATTTCCCCTTTCTAAAATCCAATTGACATTTCTAAAATCTAATTTCCCCTTTCTAAAATCCAATTGACATTTCTAAAATCCAATTTCCCCTTTCTAAAATCCAATTGACATTTCTAAGATCCAATTTCCCCTTTCTAAAATCCAGTTGACGCTTTCTAAAATCCATCTGGAAATGGTGTAGTTATAGACAAGAATTATCTAACTAAGGATATTTACTTCCGTTTTCATATGTTTCTTGATATTGTTGTTCTCTTCAAATGTCATTAATCGCATTTTAAAATAGAAATAATGAAAATGAAATTTCATGAAAATTATTAATGGCTGATTTTTACTATTTTTCCGTTTCTTGTACTTCTGTTCGTTTCGCCTTTATGAGCGTAATTCCTTCCGTTTTTCTCTTTTCATTTACTTGACAGCTAGTTGCTAGTTTAATAAGAAACAAAGCCAAACAATGTATGCACTTTTTGTTTATTTTATTGTTTTTTATTTATTAATCAAGTTGACAGCTGACAAGAAGGTGCTTTCATGTAAGAATGCAGATAAACTTTAACAATTTAATACTTCATCACTTTATATGAAGACCACTAATGTAAAATTTGCTGAGTAAAATGTGAACATTGGCAACACTATGTCATTGTCAATCGCACGACTATTTAGTCTCAAGTGTGAATAGCTGCCACCGATTCGACTAAATAGTTGGAGTAGTGTGAATACAACAGTCCAATTCGACCAAATCGATTGAGTCGCAAGTGTGTATAGGCTCTTAGAGGCTCTTAGAGCCTATACACACTTGCGACTCAATCGATTTAGTCGAATGTTGATTTGCATGGGAATGTATGGAAGCATTCACACTACATTCAATTAGTTGTACAACTGAAACAGTTGGATTTGCAGCCCAATTTCATTCCAACTGAAACAGTTGTACAACTGCTTGATCAGCAAGGCGCCCTTCTACGTATTCACACTTGAGACAATTTAGTCGAACGACTACAACAACAACAGTGATATTCGTAGTTGAAAGAGTTGCCATGCTGACAGCACTACTTTTATTTCACTTTTGGTAAATTGTAGAGATTGAATATTTCAATTAATATTTTCAAAATGTTTAAAAACAAAAGGTTCGTTTCTTATTAACTACACCATTTCCAGATGGATTTTAGAAAGCGTTAACTGGATTTTAGAAAGGGGAAATTGGATTTTAGAAATGTCAATTGGATTTTAGAAAGGGGAAATTGGATTTTAGAAATGTCAATTGGATTTTAGAAAGCGTTAAAAGGATTTTGGAAAACAAAATTGGATTTTTGAAAGCGTGAATTGGATTTCAGAATGTGCGTTTAAAATAAATTTTACACAGAATTTTTCGAATAGAAATTCTTTATTGCGTATGAAAGTATAAATTAATAATTATATAAATTTTCGAAAATCCAATTTACAGTTTCTAAAGTCCAATTTCCCTTTTCTAAAATCAAATCGACATTTCTAAAATCCAATTTTCCCTTTCTAAAATCCATTTGGCTATTCTAAAATCTAATTTCCCCTTTCTAAAATCCAATTGACATTTCTAAAATCTAATTTCCCCTTTCTAAAATCCAATTGACATTTCTAAAATCCAATTTCCCCTTTCTAAAATCCAATTGACATTTCTAAAATCCAATTTCCCCTTTCTAAAATCCAGTTAACGCTTTCTAAAATCCATCTGGAAATGGTGTAGTTATAGACAAGAATTATCTAACTAAGGATATTTACTTCCGTTTTCATATGTTTCTTGATATTGTTGTTCTCTTCAAATGTCATTAATCGCATTTTAAAATAGAAATAATGAAAATGAAATTTCAAGAAAATTATTAATGGCTGATTTTTACTATTTTTCCGTTTCTTGTACTTCTGTTCGTTTCGCCTTTATGAGCGTAATTCCTTCCGTTTTTCTCTTTTCATTTACTTGACAGCTAGTTGCTAGTTTAATAAGAAACAAAGCCAAACAATGTATGCACTTTTTGTTTATTTTATTGTTTTTTATTTATTAATCAAGTTGACAGCTGACAAGAAGGTGCTTTCATGTAAGAATGCAGATAAACTTTAACAATTTAATACTTCATCACTTTATATGAAGACCACTAATGTAAAATTTGCTGAGTAAAATGTGAACATTGGCAACACTATGTCATTGTCAATCGCACGACTATTTAGTCTCAAGTGTGAATAGCTGCCACCGATTCGACTAAATAGTTGGAGTAGTGTGAATACAACAGTCCAATTCGACCAAATCGATTGAGTCGCAAGTGTGTATAGGCTCTTAAAAAGAAAGATTCCGGGTCAGGGTTGCCACTTTGAAATTTTTTTTCGACCAAATTCGTCTCAAAAACCTACCAAAATAACTTTCAGCCGACCAAATTTTTTTTCACAAAATTCGTCATTTAAGTAGCCATGGGTAATGGCGCAATTTTTTTGGCGCTGATACAATAACACCAGCGCCTACCGTGGCGCCGCGCACGGTTCTGGCGCAATAACACCTTTAGCGCAATTGCCATGGAATAATCGATAAATAACACTTGTTTGCTTCTTACTGTCTACTATACACGTTTTATTTCTTTTGGCGCAATTCTGCTTACATACACGCTGGCAGAATAGTTGTGCCACAATTAAATTTAATTTTAAAAATAATTTGCGTATATTTGTGAAAATATGCTGGCATCTCGTTTTTCGGCATCTTCATTATGGGTCGGCTCCACCCTATTAAAAAGAAAGATTCCGGGTCAGGGTTGCCACTTTGAAATTTTTTTTCGACCAAATTCGTCTCAAAAACCTACCAAAACATTTCTAAAATCCAATTTCCCCTTTCTAAAATCCAATTGACATTTCTAAGATCCAATTTCCCCTTTCTAAAATCCAGTTGACGCTTTCTAAAATCCATCTGGAAATGGTGTAGTTATAGACAAGAATTATCTAACTAAGGATATTTACTTCCGTTTTCATATGTTTCTTGATATTGTTGTTCTCTTCAAATGTCATTAATCGCATTTTAAAATAGAAATAATGAAAATGAAATTTCATGAAAATTATTAATGGCTGATTTTTACTATTTTTCCGTTTCTTGTACTTCTGTTCGTTTCGCCTTTATGAGCGTAATTCCTTCCGTTTTTCTCTTTTCATTTACTTGACAGCTAGTTGCTAGTTTAATAAGAAACAAAGCCAAACAATGTATGCACTTTTTGTTTATTTTATTGTTTTTTATTTATTAATCAAGTTGACAGCTGACAAGAAGGTGCTTTCATGTAAGAATGCAGATAAACTTTAACAATTTAATACTTCATCACTTTATATGAAGACCACTAATGTAAAATTTGCTGAGTAAAATGTGAACATTGGCAACACTATGTCATTGTCAATCGCACGACTATTTAGTCTCAAGTGTGAATAGCTGCCACCGATTCGACTAAATAGTTGGAGTAGTGTGAATACAACAGTCCAATTCGACCAAATCGATTGAGTCGCAAGTGTGTATAGGCTCTTAGAGCCTATACACACTTGCGACTCAATCGATTTAGTCGAATGTTGATTTGCATGGGAATGTATGGAAGCATTCACACTACATTCAATTAGTTGTACAACTGAAACAGTTGGATTTGCAGCCCAATTTCATTCCAACTGAAACAGTTGTACAACTGCTTGATCAGCAAGGCGCCCTTCTACGTATTCACACTTGAGACAATTTAGTCGAACGACTACAACAACAACAGTGATATTCGTAGTTGAAAGAGTTGCCATGCTGACAGCACTACTTTTATTTCACTTTTGGTAAATTGTAGAGATTGAATATTTCAATTAATATTTTCAAAATGTTTAAAAACAAAAGGTTCGTTTCTTATTAACTACACCATTTCCAGATGGATTTTAGAAAGCGTTAACTGGATTTTAGAAAGGGGAAATTGGATTTTAGAAACGTCAATTGGATTTTAGAAAGGGGAAATTGGATTTTAGAAATGTCAATTGGATTTTAGAAAGCGTTAAAAGGATTTTGGAAAACAAAATTGGATTTTTGAAAGCGTGAATTGGATTTCAGAATGTGCGTTTAAAATAAATTTTACACAGAATTTTTCGAATAGAAATTCTTTATTGCGTATGAAAGTATAAATTAATAATTATATAAATTTTCGAAAATCCAATTTACAGTTTCTAAAGTCCAATTTCCCTTTTCTAAAATCAAATCGACATTTCTAAAATCCAATTTTCCCTTTCTAAAATCCATTTGGCTATTCTAAAATCTAATTTCCCCTTTCTAAAATCCAATTGACATTTCTAAAATCTAATTTCCCCTTTCTAAAATCCAATTGACATTTCTAAAATCCAATTTCCCCTTTCTAAAATCCAATTGACATTTCTAAAATCCAATTTCCCCTTTCTAAAATCCAGTTAACGCTTTCTAAAATCCATCTGGAAATGGTGTAGTTATAGACAAGAATTATCTAACTAAGGATATTTACTTCCGTTTTCATATGTTTCTTGATATTGTTGTTCTCTTCAAATGTCATTAATCGCATTTTAAAATAGAAATAATGAAAATGAAATTTCAAGAAAATTATTAATGGCTGATTTTTACTATTTTTCCGTTTCTTGTACTTCTGTTCGTTTCGCCTTTATGAGCGTAATTCCTTCCGTTTTTCTCTTTTCATTTACTTGACAGCTAGTTGCTAGTTTAATAAGAAACAAAGCCAAACAATGTATGCACTTTTTGTTTATTTTATTGTTTTTTATTTATTAATCAAGTTGACAGCTGACAAGAAGGTGCTTTCATGTAAGAATGCAGATAAACTTTAACAATTTAATACTTCATCACTTTATATGAAGACCACTAATGTAAAATTTGCTGAGTAAAATGTGAACATTGGCAACACTATGTCATTGTCAATCGCACGACTATTTAGTCTCAAGTGTGAATAGCTGCCACCGATTCGACTAAATAGTTGGAGTAGTGTGAATACAACAGTCCAATTCGACCAAATCGATTGAGTCGCAAGTGTGTATAGGCTCTTAAAAAGAAAGATTCCGGGTCAGGGTTGCCACTTTGAAATTTTTTTTCGACCAAATTCGTCTCAAAAACCTACCAAAATAACTTTCAGCCGACCAAATTTTTTTTCACAAAATTCGTCATTTAAGTAGCCATGGGTAATGGCGCAATTTTTTTGGCGCTGATACAATAACACCAGCGCCTACCGTGGCGCCGCGCACGGTTCTGGCGCAATAACACCTTTAGCGCAATTGCCATGGAATAATCGATAAATAACACTTGTTTGCTTCTTACTGTCTACTATACACGTTTTATTTCTTTTGGCGCAATTCTGCTTACATACACGCTGGCAGAATAGTTGTGCCACAATTAAATTTAATTTTAAAAATAATTTGCGTATATTTGTGAAAATATGCTGGCATCTCGTTTTTCGGCATCTTCATTATGGGTCGGCTCCACCCTATTAAAAAGAAAGATTCCGGGTCAGGGTTGCCACTTTGAAATTTTTTTTCGACCAAATTCGTCTCAAAAACCTACCAAAATAACTTACAGCCGACCAAAATTTTTTTTCACAAAATTCGTCATTTAAGTAGCCATGGGTAATGGCGCAATTTTTTTGGCGCTGATACAATAACACCAGCGCCAACCGCGGCGCCGCGCACGGTTCTGGCGCAATAACACCTTTAGCGCAATTGCCATGGAATAATCGATAAATAACACTTGTTTGCTTCTTACTGTCTACTATACCCGTTCTATTTCTTTTGGCGCAATTCTGCTTACATACACGCTGGCAGAATAGCTGTGCCACAAGTAAATTTAATTTTAAAAATAATTTGCGTATATTTGTGAAAATATGCTGGCATCTCGTTTTTCGGCATCTTCATTATGGGTCGGCTCCACCCTATTAAAAAGAAAGATTCCGGATCCGGGTGCATTATATCGAAATTTCCCCTTACCATTTACCATGCGTAACAAAAATATACTCTATGCTAATAAATATTTTATTTAATTTATTTTGTATTATATTTTTCTCTCCTATTCACAGATAATGTCAATTTTGTCTTCTTTATTTGTGAAAGTAAAATATCAATACCCTTTCGTATTAGCGATGGTTCGGTATTGGCGTTAGCATACATAATTGTGACGGTGTCATATACGCTGTGCTCTTATTGGCTTTGTGGTGGTGCCAATTTACACTAGCGCTATATTGGTGCTGGTGTCAGCGCACGAAATTGAGTCGGTTTTATATTGCAAAATTGAGTTGGCGCAATATTGAGTTGGCGCTATATTGGGTTGGCGCTATATTGAGTTGTCGCTATATTGAGTTGGCGCATTTCCCAAATCGGAGTTAGCGCAATAACGCCAGGGTTGGTGTTAGCGCAATTGCGCCGCGCAGCTCAGTGTTACCCATGCCTAAGAGAAACACAAAAAATATTCAAGCAAATTGTTGCTGTGAGAAAGAGACATGAATACATGAACTTTCAAACGATCTTTAAACAGTGTTGTGGCAAAATCTAGCAAATCAGTGATGTTACTTGAAAGAAGGTAAAAACCTACCAAAATTCAAATCGTCCGACCATCCGACCACAGGAAAAAGACCGACCAGTTTTGGTAGGAAAAGCCCACTTATCACATCCCTGCTCCTCTATACAATTGTGTAGGTACATACCCTGCTAGAATTCCCTGCAGTTCACAGTGGCTAGTTCCGAACTAGCGATATTACAGTCCCTTAAAAACCACCACTAGCTCAGCGCTAATCTCCATTGCATGTATTTAACTGGCGAATTTAACATGGGCATGTCCTACGAGGGGGTCAATTGTCTCTTCTATACATTACCTTCAACTAGCTATATCGCTAGCCCCGAACATACCATATATTTCGCATGCTCCATGAGACAAGCCAGTTCGCTAGAGATAGCAACCCAGCATTTTCACTAAACACCAAGGATTATCTATTTTCATAGCACAGAAAGCTACACAACTCACTACATATAAAAGTGGAGCAATTTCGCTAAACACCAAAGTACTACTAGTCATGATTAAAAACACAAATATTTTTTTATAAATATTAATTTCTTTATTTAATAGAATTCAAATATGTATATCGACGGCTGAGAATAAGATCGACCTATTTCAAAAATTGTTTCAAAAACGCCCTATTTGAAAAATTGTTTCAATAACGTCCTATTTCAGATTTTGCTTCAAGAACGCCCTATTTCAAAAATTGTTTCAATAACGTCCTATTTCAGATTTTGCTTCAAAAACGCCCTATTTCAGAGAAAATTCCATAATAATCTCTTATAACTTTGCCATTTTTCCACAGATTATAATCCAGAAAGTGCCAAAATGTTCACTAAGAAATAGGTTATTGACTCAAAATGTGAAACCAGGGGGATATTTAATATTTCTTAAAAAAAAATTACAAAATAGAAGATGAATTTCGAAAAAAACCTAAAAATTTTCATAAAAAAAAATCTTTTGTTCGCCATAACTCCGTACTTTAACGGCGATTTTAATTATTTTTGCTTTGCTGGAAAGGGTATTTCATCCTCTCAAAACAAAATTAAATAACGTAAAATCGAGACGGTAATGGCGGAGATATTCACAGATGAGTAATCATACTTTTTTTCTTAGCTCAAAAACAGAAATTTCAAAATATCTCGAAAACTGTTCTACTTTTGAACCATCTGATTACATATTTGGAATCAGCAGAAAATTCTACATAGGAATCATGTTTCAAATGTCGAGGATATTTTTTTTGTCGGGTAGTGTAACTGATTTTACAGAGCATTTCTACTACTGAGAGCATATAGCTGTGTTTGATAACTTCTAACCAAAGAAGGATATCAGAAAACGGGAAATGCAGAAATGTGGCTAGTGGATAGCGCTAAATAAATTTAATAAAAAAAAATCGAAAAAAAACACATATATGTAACTGAATTTGTTGGCGCAGCGACGATATATTTGTTTGTTTATTTGTGCTGTTGCTTTATAGCCCCGACACATAGCATACGTCAATCCGTCTACGTCGACGTATGTGACTGACAGCTCACGTACTTGACGGAGAGGTCGCCACATAGGAAACGTTGACGGATATACATAAATCAGCTGTTTGATTAACCTTTAACTACAGAGGTGGTGGCAAAAATTTAACTCTTTAGAATATTTTGTAATTTCTCTTTTAAGTTGCCCTCTTGAAATTCAGTTTTCAGTAACTTCACATCTCCTGATAATTATTAACCATTTTGGTTTTATGGAGGAATGTTTTACAAATGAGAAAAAACTCGAAAAGCAAATTGCAAAAAAAGTAAAATTCAAGAGTAGCTAAAGGTTAACAATCAAAAGCAATCAGCTGACATAGCGACGGATTGACGTATGCCAAAAGTTGAGTGTTGGGCAACTTTGGTACATTGCGGCGACGGATCCGTTGTACTTGTACCGATGTGCATTTAAATGCCCACAGTTTACTGAGCTGTCAGTCACATACGTCGACGTAGACGGATTGACGTATGCTATGTGACGGGCCTATTACTGTGTAGGTACTTTCAAACAGATCAGTCGACAGCAAAGCACAGATAAACAGAATTTTAGTTTTAAGTGCGGCTTTTTAAAATTGTTTTTTTTTTTTTTTTGTACATTACAATTTCGATTGTGTTCCCATAAATTAAAAAAAAAACAATAACAACAGTGCTGTAAAAACTCGAAATTATGTTCGCCCTTTGCTGTGCTGTAAAAATTTCCACAATACAGCAACAGTCGACAGTAATTTTTTGAAACTTAAGGCTGCGCAGTTGCAGTACAGTAGAACTTTTTATTTTTTATACTACCGCTGCACTGTTTATTTTTTAATTTTCAAATGAAAATGAAATTCAATGGAAAAGAAAAAAAGTTGAAAATAATTTCAAACTCTGCTCAAAAAACTAAAATAATGACATATCTATCAATTTTAAAAATCGAATGTCAAATAACAAAGTTGAAAAAAAAAACAGGTTAGAGTCTCAACATAAACTAAAAATCTTGGGGCGGACTTTTACAGCTGAAAACAGCTGGGTAATCTAACCGAGTTTTTCGTCCATAAAATATTTTTTTTTTTCACTTGGATAAAATCATCAAAAATAAAGTATTCATCGTGTTTGCAATAAAACAGTCTAATTTTTAAATGAATAAAACAGAATTTGTTTCAATAACGTGCTATATCAGGCAATTATTCAAAACCGCCCTATTTCAGAGAAATATATGTATATGGAATTTTCTCTGAAATAGGGGAGTGTTTTGAAGCAAAATCTGAAATACCCGTAGGACGTTATTCAAACAATTTTTGGAATAGGGCGTTTTTGAAACAATTTTTGAAATAGGGCGATATTTTTCACAAAAAAAAAAAAAAAAAAAATCCACAACGATAAACCCCCCCCCAAAAAAAATTCCTGGCTACGGTCCTGATGACAATCATTTGACGTGAATTTGTCGAAGACGGCATTGCCATTTGCAATATTTTCGCTTAAAGAGCCTAATATTATATTATTATGAAATCACTCCTACCTTAAAGTACAATTAAATGGCTCTTTAACTAAAAGGCACCTTTAACAAAAGGAGCTTTAAGAGTATTGTTAAGCTAGGATCACACGATATGTACCTACATTTGGCACCAAATTTGTTAAATTCATATGGGAATCAAAAAGGATACAGAAGAGACAAAGTAAATATAACTCTTTAAATTCAAGAACTCAATAATTTAAATAAAAAAAAACTACTTTGAACTACAGTCGAACTTCCATAACTCGAATCGTCTAAATCCCCAACAAAAAAGTTTCGAGTTACGGAGACTTCGAGTTATAGAATTTTTTAATTTTTAGTAAAAAAAAATTGAATTTCATACACGTTTGTATTTTTTAAACTACATTTGAATGGTAATTTTTATTTTAAAACATTGTTTTACAAAAACTCTTAAAGAAAGTTACAATGCAGTGAAATATTCTGATTTAAATGACTGAAAGTTTACTTTTTTTGGTTGTTTTCAGCAAAAAAAGGACTCCAATGTGCTTAAAGCCTTGTAGTGTTCATCAGTAGTAGTGTCATTGGTTGTCAAATACATATAAACTCAAAGTTCGGAAGAGCTTATATTTCTCTTCAATCGACAAAGATTTTAAAACTCGTTTAGTTGCCATTATAATGAACAAACTGCATTTACTTCAGACCTGACAATAAGTGCGACTGATGTTGAACTGACTTATATGTAACTAGCAAATACCCGTTGCTTCGCAATGAGGAATAATAGTTAATCAAAGTCAAGTCAACTCAACTCAACTCAATCAAATCAAGTCAAGTCAAGTCAAGTCAACTCAAGTCATTTCCTTAAACCAAAACAAAAACAAACACAAAAACAAAAACAAACACAAAAGCAAAAACAAAAGCAAAACCAAAAACAAAAAAAGCAAAAACAAAAACAAAAACGAAAGCAAACACAAACAATAACAATAACGAAAAGAACAAGAATAGAAACAAAAATAAATTGTATAACTAAATTTTCTCAAACCCAAGAAAAATGTAATTGATGCCATTCCATTACAATTACTTGTAATTGGAAATTTTCAATTACATTTACAAGTAATTGTAATTGAAATTCTTTAATTACAATTACATGTAATTATAATTGCTATTTTTCAATTACAAATTACATGTAATTGCAATTGAAAAATCTCAATTACAATTACATGTATTTGTAACTGTAGAATTTCAATTACCAATTATATGTAATTGGTAATTGAAAAAAGGCAATTACAATTACATGTAATTGTAATTGAAGGTGTAATTAATTACAAAATGTAATTGAGGGTGCCCAGGTCTGGCAGAAATACACTCGGAGGGTATGCCGCCCACTGCCGAGAGGTGACCGCTGCTCTTAAAAAATCCAATAATTGGATTTTTACTAATTAGAAAAATTTTTTGGTGTTTTGCTCGGACCGTGGTTTGAACCCGAGACCTCTGGCATAGCAGGCGAGCACTCTACCCGCTGCACCACAGCGGCCACCATTGCAAAGGTATAGGCAATTGAAAATTCATTTGTACATACATAAATACATAGATATGTGTTACTGATTTTAAGATATACAGCAAATTTATCCTCAAGTATTTTTTTTTATTTTTGTGTGCTTTGTTTTTTGTGGCAGTTTTTTGAAATTAAGAATTATGTCACAGACAAACAAAAATGTGTAAACAAAACTTATGTGTATTACTAAGAAGCCATAAATGTGATTCAAGGATTTTAGGAAAAAACTCTATTTCATGTAAATAGGACATATTTTTATCTTGAAATTCATTAGTCAAATTATTTTAAATGTAAAAAAACTCTAAATTTTAAGTGGCCCTTTCAATGAAAAAATTAAAAAAAAAACCAATCCTGAGAGTTTTCCTGTATAGATATTCTCTGGTTAAAATCGAATTGTAATCAGTGGTATTTTTCATCAGAAATCCATAAGACGGTAAAAATTACAAACAAAAAATCGCACTGGCAACATTGCAAATATGTATCTCTATTTGGGAAATGCCGTGTTTGCGGTATGCGGTGTTTGCGATATGCGGTGTTTGCGGTGTTGTGATATCCATACTACCGCATACCGGAATTGATCAAGAAAATGCGGTACGGTGTGCGGCCATACTCCCACCGCATTTTTTATGAGTATACTCTAAATCACAAAAAATGTATCGCATGCTGATCTCTGGTGGGAATCATGATTTCAATATAGAGATCTTCTCGATGTAATGCTCAACCTGGTTCCCTTGGTAAAGGGAAAGTCAAACGGAATGGAATGGGAAAGGGAGGGGAAGGAAGCGAAAATAGAATGGGACAGGGAAGGGGAGAGATAGAGATTGGGAGAGGGAAAGGGGTAACGAATAACGAAACGAAATGGAGATGAAAGATAAAGGAAAAAAGAATGTATAGGGAAAGGAAGCGGAAATTTAAGACGAATAAAAGAGGGAGAAGGACACGAAGAGTTAGAGGTATCGCGGCGAAGCGAGACGGTTTCACTTTGGTTCTGGATCTCACAAACGGCTTAAACAATTTTCATGAAATTTAGTATACAAGTTATCTCTGGGGCAAACTTCTGAAGAGTTTTATCCTTCCGCTAATGTTTTTTTATTTCGCTTGGCAGCCCGAGATAAGCTCGGTCATCCGCGTACTAGGAGTCTTAATTGTGATGCCTAGGTTGGTTCCCCAGATATGGGTTGAAACGTGGACCCGGATGGCCCCGGAATATTTCTCTGGGAGATTGGTATCAAATGGTAGGTGTTGAGCAGGGCTTTTACTTAGAAGTTAACTCTTTATTACTCCTAGGTCGGGTCCCAAGATGTGGGTCAATACGTGGACCCGGATAACACCCGTATATATCTCATGGACATCGGTATGAGATGAAAGGTGACAAGCAGAGCATAGAGCCATACGCATTATGATTCCTGGGTCATGTCCTCTGTTATGGGTCAAAACGTGGACCCGAATGACCCCGGAATATTTGGTATCAAATGAAGGGTGTTGAGCAGGGATTTTACACAGAGATTAACTCATTGTGATTCCTAGGTCGGATACCCAGGTTTGTGTCAGGGCGTGGACCCAGATGACACCGGGCTATTTCTCACTAATATTGGTATCAAATAAAAGGTGTTGATCAGGACTTTTATATCGAGCCATACCCATTATGATTCCTGGTCATGTCCCCAGATGTGGTTCAAAGCGTAGACCCAGATGACCACGGAGTATTTCCCAGCGATATTGGTATTAACGAAGGGTGTTCAGCTGGGAGTTTACATAGATATGAACTCATTATTCCTAGGTCGGGTCCCCAGATGTGTAGCAATACGTGGGCTGGGATGACCCCGGATGCTGCTAAGCAACACTGATATAAAATGAAAGGTGTTGAGCAGGGCTGCTAAATAGAGCTCTTTCATACTCAATTATAGGTAAAAGAGTGGACCCGGACGCCACGGAATTTTTTTAAAGTGGAATATAGGGTAATGGGAATGGGAAAGGCAAAGGGACGGAAAAGGAGAGAAAGAATATAAATGAAAATGGAACAAAGAAGATGGGGAAAGAGACAGTAAGGCAGGGAATGAGAGATGGAATAATATTGTAAGTATCTACTTATACAGATAACCTATTAACCGCATTATTCCGGCGTTGTATCATAATTTACTTTACCAGATGAATGAAGAATCTGGAACTTTGAGCACCCTTTTCGTATTCCGGCAGCAGGAAAATTAATTTACCACCTCAATATGTACATTGTACATATGTATTAACATTTTGTTACTATTTTCATCCCGATTCCATTCCATTGACAACGTTACCATTTGTGCCAGAATACCAATTTAAAAGAAGTTAACAATTTTTAGCAAATTAAATTACCAGTGAGTTAATTTTGCGATGGTGGTCTGCTCTCACTAAGGCGTCAAACCTTAATGTTCTGAGCAGCGTCCACAGATCTAGCATGATCAGCATAAGTGGCGCACTCAGGACGACGCCTAGTGAAGCTCTGCAGGCCATTCTAGATATCTTGCCCTTAGATTTAGCAGGTTTTCAAGTGGGGGCTACATGAGTTCTACGTCGAAGAGAGTCATTCGGCTGACACACAAAAGCCATAAGACACTCGAGCATTCTAAGCAATTTAGGTTTTCTACCCGGTAGTACGGACCGCTGTACTACTACAATAGTTACAGACAGCAATTTCGAAACGAAGATTCCAAATAGGGATGATTGGGAGGAGCCAAATCGGTGCTATCCAACCCCAGGTAGCGTTTCCATCTATACCGATGAACAACATCAAGCTTTTAGGCTACCAGACCACTGCAGCGTTTACCAGGCTGAAGTGTCAGCTATAATGGAGGCTGTTAACCATATAGGATGTGAACCTATCCACAAGAATTTATTTATCTTCAGCGACAGCCAAGCAGCAATTAAGTCTCTTGGCTCCAACTCGTTCAATTCTCAACTAACACTAGACTGTCGCCAATATCTGCAAGAGATGGCCAAACAGACCCGTATGCACCTCGTGTGGGTCCCAGGACATAGGAATATCGATGGAAATTGTAGGACAGATGAACTTGCGAGGCAAGGCACTACCGAGCAGGTTCTTCCTGACAAAGAACGCATAGGTATGCCGTTTTCCACATGCAAGCTAATGCTTAAACAGCATATCTATAAACTCGCAAGCGATAGATGGCAACAGAACCCAGCATGTCGAACATCAAGACAAACCTGGGCGAAATGGGATCACAATCGATCTCGTTAAATATTTAATCTAAGGAGAGAGGAAATCTCGAGACTTGTGGGGGTGCTCACAGTAGAGCTGCAAAACCATCGATAGTCGGACCACTCGATAGTTTCGATAGTCAAAAAAAAAACTATCGATACTATCGATAGTTTTTTATGAATATTTCACTACAATAAAAAGAGGGATGGTTTTGTTTACATTTTTCTTTCCAAAAAGTGTTTAATTTTTCTTTTTTTTTTACGCAAAACTACAATTAAATAAAAGATCAAATAAGAATTAAATACTTCACTTATGTATGTAGCATTTTCAGGTTAAGTTAAACCTTAAAAAGAGGGACGGTTTTGTTTACATGTTCCTTTTCAAAGTCTTTAATTTTTTTAACGCATAACATTAATTAATTAACAAAGGAACAACAAATAGGAATTAATTTTCAATTGAAAATTTTCACTTGATTTGTAAAAGGTTTAATTTGAGTTGAAAAAGCTATAGTAATAAAACTAAAAGTAGTACATTTGTTTTTTTTAGCATCGTTGGCGCTGACTAGTACATAAGGCACATTGTTTATACATTTCATTAATGTAAAATAGCGATAATCAAAAGGCACACTGTTTAAACATTTCATTAATGCTATGCTTTAAATAAATCAAAAAACAAAAAATACGAAGAATTTCAGTTATGGGGGAGGATACGTTTTATTATTTAAAAATTAGCCCGTTTAATTCTTAACGTAATATCAAGGATATCTGATAAAAACATTATTTTTAGCGATTTCTTTCATCTGAAACAAAAAGGATATTTTATGGACGAAAAGCTCGGTTAGATGACTCATCCGTGTATAGACAAAGGATAAAATTTGTTTGTGACTTCACCCTCTCATATGGTTAGCGTTAATCAGAGGTTTAGTAAACGGCCCTTAAGCTTAGTATCGACCTCTCAAGAAACGCAAAAGTTTCATATAAAATGACATACAAGAAATGCTCAAGAAATTTTTCTTGTGAAACTTTCTTGAGCGAGTATCGACCTCTTAAGAAATTTAGTACACTTTTTTAATACTATTTTTCAACGTTATGCGAACACAGCAACACAGGTTTTGCTAAGAAATATATCATCGAGCATTTATTTCTTAAAGAAATTTTGACGTTTGTTGCGTGTTGAAAAAAAAATCGTGGAAATCGTTAGTGAAAATGGCAAAAAAGAAACGAAAAATAGAATGCACAATTTTTCCAATGATGCAAGGGCATAGTTGGCATCGATTTCTCATATTTTGTTCCATTCCGGCCATCAATATACCACAGTTAACCAGTAATATAAGGTCATCCTCGTCGCTTTCGATGATTTCCTAAAATAACAATAAAATAAAACTATTGAAAACATATATTTAAAGCTTTTATTTAATATTTTTTAAGAACTTACTAATTGCTTATGTTTACAAAAAGGTTTATTTTGTTTACGTTTTTGATGCTCTTCTTCATTTCACTTGGTATTCACGGTGGATTACTAAACGTCAAAATTTCTTGCCTACTACTATTTTTTACTCAAGAAATAAAGCTAAAAATTTCTTGAGCTGTTTCATGAGAGGTCGATACCAGCCTTTAAGCTAAAGATATAGATACTTATGTGATTTTTCGTCATCCCTTGTGAAAAAATCGTTCCACAATACATCATATTCCTGCCCCGCACAGTGCCGCGACCATACAAATGATGGACAAAAATAGGAGTGGTCAGAATTGGCTGGAACTTCACACCTAGAAGTATTATGCCACGCTAATTTCAAAAGTGAAATCGGTTTTTCTGTACCGGTTACTCATTTCGAGAAAACCGAGTTTTTCCTGCATTTTTATATGAAAATAGTCATTGTGAACATGTGTTGATATAAGTGGAAGCAGTCATCAGAATGGGCTGAAACTTTACAGCTGAAAGGCTTATGTCACGTCAATTTCAGAACACAAATCCGTTTTTCAGCATCTGTTACCATTTAATTAAAAACAAATTTTTTTTTACAATTTTTTCAAAAGGTAAAATAACTCATAATCATCGTAGACATATATTTATAAAAACCGAAATTGTATTCAAAACTTGTTGAAACTTTAAAACTAAAAGGACTAAGACATGCTAATTTCAAAAATGAAATTGATTTTTCGGTACCGGGTACCCATTAAAAAAAAATATTTTTTTTACATTACTATATGAAAGACAAATAAGGCATAATCATTGCTGATTGTGGTGTTTACGAAAACATGAAGGAGTTGTCAGAATTTATTGAAACTATACATCTAAAGTTTCTATATTACTCTTATTTTAAAAAAGTAATCGGTTTTTTCGTAACGGGTACCCCTTAAAAAATACCGAGTTTTTGCACATCATTATTTAAAAATGAAATATGGCATATCATTGTTGCTAAGTGTTCAGAAAAATAGAGTTAATACTTAAAATTTGTCGAAACTTTACTCCCTAAGTGAATACATTACGGTAATTTGAAAAATTGAGGTTTTTCCTTACATGTTAACCTTTACAAAAAAAAATTCTTGAAAATAAAGCATAATCGCTGTTAAGTAAGTAATGCTAGAGACACACATCGTAGTATAGTAGAAATATTGCGATCTATACGACATATGTGTCACTCTCATATTGTAGTTTAATTGAAAATTTTCATAGTAAAGCCAAATCATAGTATTGTATATTATAATATTTTTACCACACGTGTGTCTGAGGCATAAGTAATAATCGCTGTTATATGTTAATAACAACATAACTCATCGGTGTTTTATATTTTAAATATTTTTTTTTTGTGTATATTCGTAAAAAATATGTCAAATACAATTTATTCATGAAAAAAGAAAATAAAAAAAATATATATAAAAAAAATGGACCTCCCTGATGTGTATACATTTGTAGAAAATAGGTGAACTTTGAGGGGGTGTGTGAGGTTGAAAGTTGTTTTTATCACAAAATAACTTACGAATTTCTCTTAGTTGGAGTTTTAGCTGTAACTTGACATCAAAATATCTAAGTTTCAAGACAGTCGATTTTTGTATTTTTGTCCACCTTCGCGGCACTGTGCCCCGTCGGAAAACCAAGCAAAAAAAGGAATAATGAAAATTACTTAACTATTGCTTGTCATTTTATATCAGAAGAAGATTTCAAATTGCGAGTAGCTGTACTGTAGACACAAAAGCTGCTGTCAGATACAAATCATTCCGCAGCTAATATATTGGAAACCTTGCACCATGTTCCATCTGTGATCAAAGCATGCGAGTTACCGTGTTTTGCACCTTCATTGAATTTAGCTGTGCGAGCAAATTGTTTCATATTTTAAAGGCAGTACTATTGAATATGATAAGTTTAAGGCCGCGCAAGAAGTCTATATAGACTATATATAGTGTTTTGCAAAAAAAATGTTGTAAAACGACGCCCTATACACGGATGAGTCATATAACCGAGTTTTTAGTCCATAAAATATCCTTTTTGTTTCACATGAAAGAAATTGCTAAAAATAATGTTTTTATCAGATATGTTTGATATTACTTTAACAATTAAACGGGCCAATTTTTAATAAATAAAACTTTTCTGTTTTACTTTTGGTTTTTTTGGTCATTTTTATTTTGATAACTACTTTATTATTGAGCTCTCAAGACCATTTTTTTTTTTTTTCTGATTTTTACAAGTTTTTATAAAAAACTTTATTTGAAAATCAAAACTTTCAAAAATCGCAAAAAATTAAAAATTTTGACATTGACCAGATGTCATTTAGCGAGGTGTGGTTCAATTACTACAAGTTGTATATCGTTAGAAGCGTGGATTTTAGTCGCCTCTTACGACAGGCATTCCTTACCACGGGTATATTCTAAGCCCCCTAACCCGCTGGGGTATTAATTTGACCAATTTGATATCGAAATCCAACTCCTCCCTAACATTCAGTATTCTTCTCTTGGGACAAAACTACAAGAATAGGGATAACCATCGATAGTGGAAAAAAACTATCGATAGTGACACGAAAAAAAAACTATCGATACTATCGATAGTGCCATCGATAGTTTTGCAGCTCTAGCTCACAGGACACTGCCTCATCGGGAAACACTCGGAGAGACTGGGTGCACCCTACGGTAGATGCTTCAGAAGCTGCAAAGATGATGAGGAAGAGGAGACAATCGAACACCTCATTTGCCATTACCCGGCTTAACGGCACCAGACGGTGTTTGGACGAAAAATACTAATATTTCAATATTTAATATTTTTTAATATATTTATTGCACTACATAGGTTATATTTTGTTAAAAAAAGCAACCCCCGAAAAAAAGTCCTGGCTACAGCCCTGCAAGGGCGAGGTGCGAGACGCCCTCAGTCATGGTTCGAGGTGCCTGGCGGAAGGCATAAAACGCATTGAGGTTAAACAGGATAAAGAATCACAACAACAACAACATATGGAAAAGGCCCTTCACTACAGGGCGTACGATAGTTGTATTTCTTGATAATTCGGGTGCCTTTATCAACGTTCGTGCTGCGGCACTGTTGGCACGGCTCGAGTGGATCGGAGTACCCCCATTCATTCGGTACCAGATCGCGGACCTTTGGAGTTGTCGGACGGTGGCGGGTGTGTTGGGCCTTTCGATGATGTCAACGAGGGAAAATAGGGGCACCCACAAGGTAGAGTACTTTCACCCCTGTTGTGGAATCTAGTGGCCAACAAATAGTCTTCATAAATACACAAAATACTCTTCGGAAAATACACAAAATACTAAAACTTCCGAAGTTTTGCCTTCCAAGGATAGTATAACGCCTCCAATACGATGTTGGTAACACTAAGGAAAATATGTGGTCACTGTATCCACCACCATTGTCACCACTAGTGTCTTTGTAACAGTTCAAAGTCAACTTTAAGTTAGATGCGCCTCCTGCAGTGAAAGGACACAAACACACACACATTCATTTTTATATTATAGATTGACCATTAGTTATGTGGTCTATGTTGAAAATCACTGCATCCGACGAACCTAACTTAACCCTAGCGTACATGAATTTTGTTTAAAATGTGAAAATGGGTAATCAATATTTTTTCCTAACGCTTATTCTGTTCTGTTCCATTGAAGACTGATCATTCCTCTGTCGACAGTTTTTCCTAAAATTTTATAGACCTTGAATAAAATGTGTAAATAAAACACTTTTTTGGTCTGTTCCGCTGCCGAGAGCTTCACAGTTTTTTTCAAACTTTTATTCAATTCATCCTTCCACATGCTTCTATAATCTACAATTTTATATGCTACATACGTTTTTATATAGTATTGAACTAAAAATATACAGGAAACGATTTTCAGTAGTTTTTAGATGCCGACGATGTGCTGAAACGGGATCTTATTTGCCAACCAGCATCGTTTTCTCTTCCAGATGACCACTATTAAGAAGATAGAATATAGAACTTACATGACCTTATCTTCTACATATGTATTTATCGAATTGGGGTTCACTATACGCTATGTATAATTGTGTTATTGCTTTTATATACTAAAACTATTTACAAGATTAAGATTATTAAGATTATATTTTCAATTGTTTCTTAACACTATTTTTAACTATTGATAAATCGCAAAATATTTAGTACACTCCATTTTATACAGCCTGTTCGCAATTATCATCTTTGCTTTGGTGACAACAGATTCGGTGCCAAAACTAATTATTGTATGGATTTTTCCCTTTGGCAATATCCGCATTTGTCATCTGTACGGCCGCAGGCAGTCAAAGGATAACGTTCATATGTATTCACGTATGTATATAATATATGTATGTACAATTCTCTAGAAAAGTTCAGCTTGCGTCCATTTGATTGGCTAACGGTTTTACCGATGTTATGTAAATAAGAATATGTTACTTCCGTCTCCTTTGTGGTGCTTGCAGCCAATAAGAGAAGTGCCTCCCCTACTATCGAGTAAGCTCTCTCTCTCTCTGTCTCTTTTCCTTAACCTCACACTCAAATCTCAGCGATTGGGTTGCTACATATTCACCAATACCTCCGCATACCCCCAACACATCTCCCCAAATTTAAAATTCCATTGGTATATGCATTTCAAAAGCCAAAAGTCCTTATGTTGAGTTTGTCGTACAACCAGGCGTATGAGTAACGTGTTACACTTCCTCTACGTAGTTGCTTAATTTTACTTACACACTATACTTACATGCATATATACGTTAGCTCATATTGCGTGAATGCACGACATACATATACACGATATATGTTCATCGTTTCTTTTGCCGAATGAAATGCATTTCCGGTGGTGAATTGTCTGAATTTGTGGTGAGTGCGGCTTGAAAGTGGCCTGAGTACTGGCGTGCCACTAAACGAGATTGTCGAACGCCATTGGTTGGTTGGGTCATTTTGGTCCAATGACGTTGACGGATGTTAAACTCTCGGCAGAGCAGCATGAGTAATTGCCAATTGGTGAGGTTAGTTTGTGTGAGTGTGTCAGATGAGTTCGTGCAAAGTGGTAAAATATCCATAACGGCTGCTGGGGCGGCTGTAATGAGAATAGAAAATGTTATTTTTAATTAGGAATTACTTTGAATCAAGGATGCATCGTAACGTTAATTTTAACGATAACCGAAATGTTAAAGTCGTTTTTGTTGAAACGACTTAGTTTCTTAACGTTATAAGATTTTTCAAAATAATTTCCGTTTCGTTTTTAACGTTAGCGAAACTCAATCGTTAACGTTGAAAAGTTGAGTGCGTTTATTTTTCAGTTGGCAATGCTCTAGCGAATTATCAAATGTGTTGCCGAGGCATCACAGTAATTAAATCATAAAAAACGCAACAAGTTGAACATTTCTTATTTTGTTCTATGGCTCAATAATAATGGTAAAAGTATTTGAAAATCGCTCTTCTTCTTCCTGTTTAAAATAAGTGTCAAAATATTCGGCCGTAGTCATAGTCGTTCACTAAAATCGGTTTTAGTTAAAATCGGTGTTAAATTTAGAACGAAGTTTAAAATGGTGGTGTGTCATAGACGAGTTAGAACAACGAGTTAGAAGCAGGGTTACCCATAAAAAATAATAAGAATCGCTCTGTTATTTTAAGAAATATCGAGTGTTTTAAAAGTTCACTCTGTGTCAACCTTTATTCACAAAGAAAAAAAGTAAGCATATCTATCTATTCGACATTTCGGTTTTCGCAGATTTTATTTGTTATTTTGAGTTAAATTTGGAGATAAAAGTACACACTTCATATATGTAAATCAAAATAAACTTGTGATTTTAGGGAACAAAAAGAGCTCCTGAATCAATGTGGGGCGCAGGAGAAAAAGCTTGTCTGCGGGAAAGCATTGAGTGCCACCTGATGAGCATTTCGACCTAAAAATCGTGATGTGGTCAGAACTTGTAATCCGGGTGAGATTGAAAGTCTCCTATTACTGACAGACTCTAAAATATCTATAAGATATTCTACTGTGGCCTTATCAAAGCGATATCTCGAATAACATTACTCTTCCTCCATTTGGAACAGATAACATCGGCTTCTATATACCTTTGCTCTCCGTTCCGGGATGGCACAGTTTATAATTGTAAAATCTTGAAAAATTCTGCTATTTCCAAACATATTTATTAAAATGTCTTCTTTATTCGTTTTATTTACTTTTTTTATTGAATTCACGTACTCTATTTCTATTTTTATAGTTTTCATGACGAATTCCCAACTCAGAACAATATTTTAAGATTTTAAAATGAAATTCACCTCATTTCAAAGTTTGAACGCTGTTTTAGTGATAAAACTGATTTTATATAGCTGCCATACAAGATTTTTTTAGATATAACTTCTCCATTTAAATGGGTAGTTACCGCTGTGGTGTCGTGGGTAGAGTGATCGCCTGTCATACCAGGGGTCTCAGTCGGACAAACCTGACCTAGAAATGTATCAAGTCTTCGGTACAGTCTAAGAGAGCCACGCTCTTACGTACGACGTATTAGCATGCCGCGTGGGTTTTCGTTCACTTTTCTAAGCCTAATTCTATGTGTACAATATCCAGTAAACTTCCTAGCCGTTAATAAATTGACTGGAAACTTAATACCATAACTACGATTATAGGTTTGCACTGCTATTAAATGATGAGTGGTAATATGATTTGAATAACCTACCACTCAAAATTTGCACTACCAATCAAATTGTGTGATAATACAAATCACTACACTAGCACTCATTTTTGATTGGTTGCAAATAAATTTTTCACTACCACTCATTATTTAGTGCTAGTTCTAGGCTGAGTGCACTTTGTCCAAGCCTGTTTGAGGCTATGTTAATGATTAATGGACCATATCGACCCCTAGCCCTCAAAAAAGTGTAACGAACAAAATTATCATTTTTAGCTTTTTTATGGAAATCAATAATTTATTCACAAGCATCAACTCCCAAAATTTCATAGCGGTGAAATGTGCCGTTTCGAAGCTAGAGGCTAAATAAATTTCAATGCTGCATACAAACTGTATGTAAAGAAAATTAAAAAAAAAACTTCTGTAAAATTTACTTTTTGTTGGATACACTTTTATGGCGGTTAGGTCTCGATATAATGATTTGATGATTTTTGCAAGGTAACATCTTTAAAATTTCATGTACATATTTAAATCATAATGCTTACGATCAAACGAAGTAGGTTAATAAGTCTTACATAAGGCGCAAGTTTTTAGTGCGACTTTATCACGTTTTTTTTTTAAGTACTTTAAAAGTATATTTACATTTCATTTGCCAATTTCCAAATGCTTGCGCAAATTCACTGTCAAAATCATTTTTATCGCGTGATGGCCAACTCAAACAACTGCGCTAGTGAAAATTTGGCAAGCAGTCGGCAGTTTTGGGGAAACACCCCATGGATATGTTGCCAAGGAATTTCATTCAGCAGCATAGCTCCTCCAAACTGAACGAAATTACAAATGAAAAGAAAAAATTAATTATAAATAAAAGGCACTACGCCAATGAACCTGTTAAGTAATACATATTTTGAATATTTGAGTGTGTGTGTTATATTATTGGCACGCTTTATTATGTGCCAGCAATGAAAATCTTTACATTCATATGTACATATGTATATTCTATGCAAATGCGTCTTGCAACATTTACTTAGGTACTAGTTCGAATTTGGGCGCCTGATAGCAAGAAATAGCTTGCCAGATGTTTATTTTTTGTAATTTATTACAAAATTCAAAAGCTTACAGCGCGAAAGCTTAAATAGAAACAACTACATTCCCCTCAAAAATTGTGCGATTAATCCCGAAAGAGATTTGTCCCGAATTGATCTCTTTCGGAAACAATCGGTCCACAATTAGTCACCGATTGTTCGCGTATGGGTATAAATGTAGAAATGTCCATTGAAAGGTCAATTACACTTGCATAATGCACACCTAAAACTGACAGTTTATTTAGAAAAATTTGAATTTATTGAAAAGAATTTTTTACAAAAGTAAAATTGATTGTATAATCTTTATTTCTTCGCTCCCAACGAAGACTAGCACGGTTCGTTGTTCGCGTGGAAGACTAACATGCTTCACTTGTTTGGGTGGAAACTAACATACTTCTGTTTGTTAGAAATAAGCTTGGGGGTTAAGCACATAAGGAGGATAGTCCGAGGAGTGAAAGATATTTGGTAAGTAACTGCAAGAGCAATAATTCATACTGCAATAAAACTTTAAACAGGAACCTTCAGCCAAACTATGTATATGAAAAGTATATGAGTTTGTACTAGGCCTACTTTTAAGTATGTGCATAGGTTGTGGCTGGCTTTCTCTTTAATGTTTACACGGTTTCATTCTTTATCCATACAAAAAAGTGGTATATACATCTGACAAAAAATATAGTGTAATACCCCTTCAAGAAATGAAGCATGCTAGTCTTCCACGCAAACAACGAACCGTGCTAGTCTTCGTTGGGAGCGACGATTTAAATATCGCTAGCTTAGAGTGCAAATTGTGTAAGTCCTTTTTTAAAACTTTGTAGGAGAGACAAAAAACAAAAAATAAAAAAAATTCGAAATGAAAAAAAATTTTCTGTTCATATAAATATTTTGGACTTACACAATTTTCTTCGCTTTTTGGACTTACACAATTTGCGTATCACTGAATAACAACGAGTAGAAATCTGACAAGTATCACAGACTGGTTTAGCGCGGTGCGTATTTGATTTTTCTAGCGTTCTACATAAAAATACACTTTTTCATAAAAGTGGACTTACACAGTTTGCACTCTAAGCTAGCGATATGCATGATTTTTATAAAAAAATCGCCTTCGCTAACAACTTTTAAAAATTCCTCACATGTTTATTACACTCGCATAATGCATTCTCAAAACTTAAAATATTTACAGAAAATATCTAATTTTTTTTTAAAGAGTTCACTACAAGATGAATAAACTTTCCTCTAATATTTACTTATAATGTTTAGAGATTTTCATAAAAAATAACATCGACTTCAAATTTGAAAGCGATTAATCTACATTTGTTGAGAAGGATTTTGGAATCACATTCCATTTCGTTGCAATATTTGAGTTGAGTTTGAGAAAATAAAATTTCTCAAATTGCAGATCAACCCATTATAACAAGTAATACTTAGCACGACTGTCTTCGGCCGTACCGAAGATCGCATACCTTTCATGAATTTGGAAATGAAAAGTTACATAGTCTGATATTGTTTAATTTCGATGGGTTATGGTAGCTATATGTTATAGTGGTCCGATTCGGCTGATTCCGACAAATGATCAGCTCCTCCCAAAGCATCCACATACCGAAATTCAAGCAGATATCTGAAACACTTATGGACTACCTTGAGTTCAAACAGACAGAATCGACTCAGCTCATGATCCTGATCATATTGGTTTGTATGTGTGTATATATTTTGGCGGGTCTTTTTCACCTCCTTCTGGTACTTTCACCATTCATGCTTCGGCAAAACAAAGTTATAATACCATTTCATATTCATGAAAGGTATTTTATGCTTAGAACGCTATCAAAGGTTATTTGGGATGCATTTGAGATTTGAGAAAACGGTTAGTTTTCAAGAAGACACAAATATATTGCTCGACTGACATGCCAAGGGCATTTTTCTTTTTTGTTTGTTTCGTTTTTTTTCACATATACATTCAGTTGCTTAGTTACAGAACGTTAATTCTTTGTTTTCACTGTCCGTCTTTGGAATGCTCTGCCTCATAAGTTGAAAAGAAAAAAAAAACACACTGCACTTTAAAAAGGAATTGCCACGCCATGTGCAAGATAGATGTTAGAGATGTATAACCTTAGCTATTTCTTCACTTTATATGTATCATTCTTCAATGCTTTTTTTCCATTTTTTGTAAATTTCCCATCTTTTAATATAATAATACAAAGGCGCTATTATAACTCTGACGAGTTTTATGGCCGAGCTTCTCTCCCAATTCGAGGTGTGCTCCTTTTTGTTTTTCCTACTAATTGGGTGGACCTACAGTTTTATGCCGGCTCCGAACGGCGAATGCATTTTCTGTGAGAAGCTTTTTCATGGCAGAAATACTCTCGGAGGGTATGCCGCCCACTGCCAAGAGGTGACCGCTGCTCTTAAAAACCCCAATAATTGGATTTTTACTAATTAGAAAAATTGTTTTTTTTTGTGTTTAGCTCGGACCGTGGTTTGAGCCCGAGACCTCTGGCATAGCAGGCGAGCACTCTACCCACTGCACCACAGCGGCCACTATTTCCCATCTTTTATTTTCTTTTAATAAATGTATGTATTCATCGATATACATACATAAGTATATTGTTACTAAATGTTAGTTAGGATTACGGTTTCTAGAATTAAGGCTCAAACATTTTAAATTAACCAATGGTTGTATGTTTGTTTGAAATAAAATACTTACGCGATATTGTATTTGGTCGATACACGGTTTTGCACTTTAACCGACGATATATACATATATCGATGGAATTTAGCAGGCATTACGAATATTAGAAAAATGTGGTAGAAGAATTGCCTAATTCGGTTGATTACCACGACAGAATGAAATTTGAACTAATAAGATGCTGTGTAAGCTTAGTCTGACATTGTATAAATTTTGTTTTGGTTATTTTAAAATGACATGACTCCTTTCACTTTATGCTGGACCCACTTTACATATCGACGCTTCCAAACAATACTGTACTAAGTCGACTTAGTACGTTTTCCCGTTTTTGGTGTTTTCGAGTAGAGCGTATCTTAATTTGGATGCTGTCAAATTTTGGTATCAATCGGACAATCCAATCAAAAGTTATAAGCAAAAGTGTACATATAATACAACTCGTGATTTTTACAGAATAAAAACTTTGAGAGCTTGCCATGAAAAACAACGTAGCAAGTTTTTATTTTTTCTTACGGTTTTATATAAAGCGTAGCCTAATACCATGTCTCCACATAAGGTGTTTCGCTCTTTTTTTCTGCATTTTCTCTCTCAATCTTGTTTCGACACGGAAACCAGTGCCGAAACTCGCCAATTTCCATACAAAATTTCTGAGAGCGAGTGAAGATTGAAACACTGTTTCATTCTGAATCATCTTGCCAACCTCGATGATATCGATGTCTTCTCTAATTTTGTATCGAAAATCTATCGAAATCTCACCCAGACCAAAACAAAAACGCAAAAATAAGCAAACATACAAACATTTAAGAAGAGCAAGAAAGAGAAATGTTAAACTGAATCACGATCAGCCACGTGGAGACGGGTTATTTAGCGAGATGTTTTGCTACATGTTTTTTTGGTGAAACAAGTTATGTGGAGACGGGCTTTAACTTTGATATTGTCGAGTTTTGGTGTTGATCGTTCAATCCAAACAGAAGTTATAAGTGAAAATATACTTAGCATACAAACTGAAGTTTCATATCGAGTTTAAACTTTGAGAGCTTCTCCTGCAAAACACAGTTTCAGACTGCCGAGAGGTGACCGCTGCTCTTAAAAAACCCAATAATTGGTTTTTACTAATTAGAAAATTTTGTTGGTGTTTGCTCGGACTGGGGTTTGAACCCGAGACATCTGGCATAGCAGGCGGGCACTCTACCCACTGCACCACAGCGGCCACAGTCCCTTACCAAATGCAATAAACAATTATTAACATCCGTGTGCTATAAATTTTACCACAACACGAAACTCACAACACACTTCTCTTATTCTCGACGAATCGCTATAGTGTATGTAGGAGTGCATAATTGTATATTTACAAGCGATTAATAATGAGTTATGGCTATACTAAAAGCTCATGAACACTTCCTCATAGCCTTTTGAGCAAAGAATGTGTTGGGAAGTAAACCACGACCTAAGACAAGGCAAAATTACTTTGGAGTTTACAATGCAAATATGTATGGGGATATCCTTCTGCGGCAAAAATATGCGTACGAGTATTTGTAACACACGTGTTAAATGCAAAAAGTAGAAGGTTGATGGAACCCGAATAATCTGCGAGACCATTCGGCGCGAAGCCAAAATCGGCCGAGTTATTGGCTACTGGCAACAACACCGGCGCTGGGGGCATCCACTCAAATGCAGACAGACAGAGACCCATTTAGGCGTGTGCCTCAATGGGAACATGTTCAAAAACTTATTGGCAAAACTCCATGAATTTTAATTTATGATAGCAACGTATCACCTGTGTTGTTTTACGCACATATATATGTGAGTATGTATGTATGAACATTAGGGTGGTCTCCAAATGTATAGAGACGAATTGTATATCGTATTTCGTCAACCTCA
This sequence comes from Urophora cardui, assembly GCA_960531455.1. Taxonomy (NCBI): domain Eukaryota; kingdom Metazoa; phylum Arthropoda; class Insecta; order Diptera; family Tephritidae; genus Urophora; species Urophora cardui. Next base: position 53,941,949 of record OY482674.1, on the reverse strand, counting down.
TTAGGTCGATGCTAATATAGTCGATGGTAGCAAATATAAATTTTTGTGCCGATCGGGTCGCACAGGGATCAAAGTTCTGAAAACTCTATAGAGACTGAAAAAATTAAATTTAATTTTTGGTATATCTAATGCCCAAAATCGATAGTCTCGCACTTCAGGATACCAAATATAAAGTTTAGAGACGATTAAGGTGTGTCGCACAGGGGTCAAAGTTCATATTTCCATATGTGACCCTCCTTAACCATCTCCGATCGGGACCAAAGTTTATATGTGATATCTTTGACTGTGCTGTTACCGATATAGGGACGACACTAATGTACATACACATTTGTATATGATGTGCATATTCATGCGTAGTTTTGTGTGTGTATGCCAAGTCATAATAACTTTATTTAAGATTTGTTCGTATATAAAATCTTTTAAAAGAACCCACAAGCGCGAAATTGATGCGTACTAGTTTTTTGGTATGCTATTTACAAATATATTTCGATGTACTTATGTATATATCGTTTCCCTCTTTTCGCAAGCACGAATCTGCCTAAATTAAAATGTTGGGAAATCGAGTGTGAAATTTTATTCTTCATCCAAAATTTGAACAATTAGCTTTTGATATAGTAAATATATAGTGCAAATTATACTCTTATTCCGATAATTTCCCTGACATAGTTTTTATGTTTATATTACTTCTAAACGGAAATAAATTTTGGTATAAATTTTAAACTTTTTTGGTCGATATATAGGACACGACCGAAAAATTAATAAAATTTAAAAGATTTTTAAACTTTTAAGGTGTATATTTTATTCTAAATTAAGATTTATTTTAAGACTTTCAAAAGTTTAAAATTTAAACCTTTTTTAGCGCCAGGTAGCTCGAAGCAGAAACGAGTGGAGCGCCTTATTGGGTTTGTTCAAAGTCGTCTAGACGGTTAAACGCCAATTACTGAGAAGGATTCCTTCTATTCTCCGAGATTTGGCACATTCATCTTTCTGGCCAAACCAAAATTTTAATAAATACTCGTTGACAATTACTTTCGTAAAGTTAATTAAACAAATTTCCCATTCAATTCAATAAAAAACAAGCAAGGAAGCCTAAGTTCGAGTGGAATCGAACATTAGATACTCAGCTGTATGCTCTCATTGTTTGTTTGCGTTTGATGGAAACACGGTGTATTTTATATACAGCAAGTGCCGCATAAATCGGGCGCAGCCACGGCTATTTTCAAAATTTGTATCAATCATCTAACTAAGCGTAAAAATATTATTGTTAGTGTAAAATTTCATCCCTTTATGACTTCTAATTGCAAAGATGTCACGTTACAAATTCCCAAAGGGTGTTCGAGAAATATCCTTGTTAAAAAGTGGGCGTGGTCATAAAACGATTTCTCTAAATTTTTGAAATGTATTACCACAAGTGACAAGTTTATACACAAAGTTTCCGCATAACATCTCAATTATTTGTCGAATTATGGGCTCCGAAAGCTCGTAGATTCCTTTGTCTAAAAAGGGGCGGTGCCACGGTAAATTGCCGATATCTGAAAAACTTTCCCATTGAATTAAAAATAAACCCGATTTTCGGAAACGGCGACCGATTTTACATATAGATAGGATAGTAATGTTCAAAGTATTTTTTGGCTGTATATTAGTGTAATCATTATTAATTTCACTTTCTTTTGATATCCATATTATATACATATGTGCATGTGTACTAGATGCGTTTTTTTTTTGTTCTAACATACCCCTCCGGCCACAGAATATTAAAATAGGATGTTGTAGGATAACTAAGCTCATTTGTGTTTTTTTTTTTAGAAAAAAACTGAGTGGGCTACTCCAAAAAAAGCGATTTTTTAAAAAATTCCATGATAGGTTTAGATTCATATATGAAAAAACCACTGAATTAACAATAGAAACACAAAAGATACATATTCTCATGTTTTATTCTAATTTTTTATTGTTGCAAGTACAAAATTCGAAAATTTATTATTTACATATCGACGCTTCCAAACAATACAATTCATATTCTGTGGCCGGAGGGAAGAACTGAGAAACTTTTCCAAAAAAAAACACATCTAATTTGTACGTGTATGTAACTTTGAACGATATTAAAAGCAGTTGAACTCAACTTTTCATACAAAATTTTTAAATTTTCTTCATTTCTATTAGTTACATGATAAGTTAATTATACGTCCCGTCATCCGATTGCTTTGTATGAGAAAACTGAAAACTATTTCCTAAATATCTCAAAATTGGGAGCTAATCTGGATTTTCTAAAAACGCTATCGTAATCTAGAGCCATTTCGCTGTGATTTTTTTTTTCTTCATACCGTGTACTTTTGATATAAACACAAGAGTTTGATTTTACCACTTTATAACTTTTTTGTTTGTGAGTAAAGGCGAAGCTCTTATGAATTTTTTAGAGCTTTCCAGGTAAAAATCAGAACCTTTAAGGCCGAAACTTTAAATGGGCCAAATATTGCGCTAAGCAAGACCGCGATCTTAGCTATCCGGCATCAAATAAGGATGTTATGGAAATATACGCGATTTAGCTGTTTTTAATACGGGCCTAAAAAAATTTGTTTACACGCTAAATATTTTCTCGACATAAGCGTTCAAATAAAACTGACAGACGCAAATTTATTTTTGGTGATACGGCTTAATGTACATATGTACATATGTACGTATGTACATATGTTCTCTATTTACGCGTACTTGTAAATGCATGTACATATGGATATGGGTACATATTTCGAAATCAAAACTTATTTGAGTTGTTGAGAAGCATGTGGTCAAAATTCATCTAATTAAAATAAAATCTTGCAATTTATTGTCAGAAATATATGTACATAGAACATATCTGTGGTCCCCTGCAATAGCCGCTTAAGTCTTATAACTTAATTCAATCAAAAGATATTAAGAAAACCATTCAGGCTTAACTTACAATAGCGGTATATTAAACTTGCTATAACGGCTAAAATATATGTATATACATACTTAATTAAATTTCTTCAAACCATTTTGTTTTATTTACAAAATTTAATCGGAACATTGTGGATGGCTCATCGATTTTGCGTGCACAGTTTTTAATTGACTTTTATGATTTTTTAAGAAACGCCTTAGAATATTAAAAGCAATTTATCTCGAAATCATATCTTAAGAATTAAGCGGTTATTGCAAATTCCCACAGATATGTATGTATATATATATACATATAGACCCAGGGAGAATTTCCTTTGGAAAATATATTCTTTTCTATAAAGAAAAAGTTTCTTATTTTTTTATATTATTTTAAATTTAAAATGTTTTTCGTGATTTTATAATTTTACAATGAACATTTAAAAAACAAAAATTTTCGTATTTACATACATACATCACTTTTAAATACGTTTTTTTTCCCAGTTTAAGCATGTTTTCATATGTTTTTATAATGTTTCTCCCCGAGTGTAATAATTCTTAAAGAAGGCATAGATTTTTTGCTGGGTACATATACCTATCGAGCCCTCACCGCCAAAAAATTGTAACCAACAAAATTATCGTTTTTAGCTTTTTTATGGAAATCAATAACTTATTATAACACGCATCAACTCGCAAAATTTCATAGTTGTGAAATGTGCCGTTTCGAAGTTAGAGAGTAAATAAATTTCAAGGCTCCTTACAAATTAAAAAAAAACCTTCTCCTATAAAATCTACTTTTTGTTGGATGCACTTTTATGGCGGTTAGGGCTTGATATGTGTATGCAATGTATGTATGTACATACATACACATTAGAGAGGGCTGATTTGTATGGACGGGAAAAATCCGAAAAATCGCCATTGCGGAAAATATTCTATAGATAAATTTAAGAAATTTTGCTAAAGGAACTATGGGTCTAACACCAATTTTGACCCCCCGGAATTTACGATGAAATTTCATAATCAAATAATAAAAAAAAATGTATGCGGTGTGTGACAGTGCAAATTTACTTTTTATGGGACATACCTAAAGTTCTAGAGCTATTCAAGCTTACAAAAACTGCATAGGTACCCAGAATTTCAAATACATGTTTAAAATCTAGAATTAGGGGTCAATTGCCCCTTTTCATAGACTAAAGCATGCACTTCCTCATAAACGCATTTCTTTTTACAAGCTTTTATTTAACTTCACTTTTTGTATGTATGTATGGGTGTATGTCGTGGAATTTTGCAACGAACATTTAAGATACTTCTAGTTGAGCTAGGTACTTGAAATTTGGAACATAGTTCAGGACCCGAAGACAATGCAATGTGAAATAAAAAAAAATCCGATAGATGGCGCTGGTGTCGAGATATTTGTAAAATTCGTATTTATCGACCGAATTTGTTCATATTCGGTATATATATTGCCTATGAGAAAGTAAATACATCTGTGGAAAAAAATCGCCGCTAGGTGGCGCTGGTGTCAAGATATTTGTAAAATTCGTATTTACCGACCGAATTTGTTCACATTCGGTATATCGGGCCTATTACGAATTAATACGATACACGCTAAACGCTTGCAGTCGGGTATTTCGTATTACGAAATAATTTCTATCGTGTGAAACCCGATAGACTGTAATGGAAATAAGGTTAACGCATAATTAATTGAAGCCTAAACAAATGTCATTCACGATAGTGCACCTGGCAGGCGTGTGGAATTCATAATATGGAAACTCATTTTATACGATACGCTTGCAAGCGGCCGATAGCTATCGTATGACAATCCATAATAAGTGGGTATATATTGCCTATGAGAAAGTAAATACATCTGTGGAAAAAAATCGCCGCTAGATGGCGCTGGTGTCAAGATATTTTTAAAATTCGTATTTACCGACCGAATTTGTTCATATTCGGTATATACATTGCCTATGAGAAAGTAAATACATCTGTGGAAAAAATCGCCGCCAGGTGGCGCTGGTGTCAAGATATTTGTAAAATTCGTATTTACCGACCGAATTTGTTCATATTCGGTATATATATTGCTTATGAGAAAGTAAATATATTCGTGGAAATAAATCGCCGCTAGGTGGCGCTAGTGTCAAGATATTTAGAAAATTAGTATTTATGAACCAATTTTGTTCCTATTTTGAACACGTATTACGAAGTAATCTATGTATTCACAAAAGAGTATAGTAAAACCACATAAAAGACTCCACAGGAATTGGATAATAAAATAAGGAACCATTAAAATGTTAAACATAGTGCACTTCATATTAAAAACTGTGGGAGTGTTGACAAATGTTAGATGTAAAATGCATTGTAAAACTAAAAAGGCAAAAATAAAACAAGGTAAAAAAAATTTTTTAAAAAGCTTTTATTTAATATTAATATAAAAATTTACTGAAAAGGAAAAAATAAATTTTTAATATTTTTGAACAAGATTTATATTAGTCCTTAGTTCATTTGGATCTTAATTTCAATCTAAGCATACATCTAACGTATTTCTTCAAAGCATTTCTGTATTTGTATCAACATAAATAAAAGCGCGGGTACTCATTAGATATTCATGTTATAAAACAGTATTGATGAAATGGAAGGAAGCGATGAAAACTTTAAATTCCAATTACGTAAGATATGCATGACGTAAAGAGCACCCACGCTTTTATGTACATATGTTGATACATATACAGAAATGCTTTGAAGAAATACGTTAGATGTATGCTTAGATTGAAATTAATGCCGTTTTCTTTTCTCGAGAAAATGTTGCCCTGTTTGATTTTCTTAGCCATTTTGTAAGCTTGTGTGGTGATTTCAACGAATGTTGTCCTCTGACTAAGTAAGAGGGCACCATTAACTACAAATTCAGCCATTTTATAGAAAGTCATGTTACGCAATTCGATAATTGAGATATTAAAGGGCAACATTTTTTGTCAGAAAAGAAAACGCCATAAGATCCAAATGAACTAAGGACTAATATAAATCTTGTTCAAAAATATTAAAAATTTATTTTTTCCTTTTCAGTAAATTTTTATATTAATATTAAATAAAAACTTTTTAAAAAATTTTTTTTACCTTGTTTTATTATCCCATGAGCACGATTTTAAAATTCTGTCGTTAACATTTCTTAAACACAACAAATATGTGTGAACGTTTGGATGCATTAATTTTTTGATTTATCTTTGTTTTTTGCTGTCTCGTCGATCCATAATTTGATAAGATGGAAAATAATATTTCTTATATTTCAAATTCAGCTTCTGGATCTACCAAACCTTCCCAAGATTTAAATATTTTTGTGCATTTTAGTGGTATTAATTTAACCGCTAGGCGTGATGTATTAAGGTATTTTTTTTTGTTTAACCCTGCGAAAGAGGAGGGAATAATTAGTGGTTACAAAAACTTAACTGATTCTGTCCTTTGGCTTACATCCATTTTTCGTGTACTAAAAAGTTGTAGATTATAAAATTGTCCACAACCAGCGTTGCCGTTGAAAAATTTTCGTGGTGGATAGATTTGATTTAATTTGTGGCTAAAAATGGCTAAAAAAATTTTGTTCGTGGCTAAAAATGGTGGCTAAAAAATTTTGTTTCAAATTTATTTTTCTAATTCAGGCACAAAAGTATTGCATACAATATAAGGAAAAAATCATAAATTTGTGTAAAAATAAAATATTCATACATACATAGTATGTACTTAACTATGTACATTAGAGAGCGTTTAAAATTGAAATTAACGATATTTTAATGTATCGCCCCCTCAATCGGTAGTAACATGGTCAAAGATATCAGACATATAGTTTGGTCCCGATTGGTGGCGGTTAAGGCGTGGCGCATTGAGGTCAAAGTTCGGAAAACTCTATGAAGGGTCAAAAAATCAAAATATTTTTTTAATTATCTAATACTTAAAATCAGTACTTCTATATCCAAGGATAACAAATATATAATTTGGTCCCGATTGATAACGGTTTAGTGGTGTTTCACGGGGGTCAAAATTGAGATTGCCATAGAAAACTTACATTTTTAATGTCGCATATGGTAATCCGAAATTTGGCCCCATTAAAACACCACTAAACCGCCATCAATTGGGACCAAAATTTATATTTGTTATCCTTGGGTATAGAAGTATTGATTTTGGGTATTAGATAATTAAAAAAAATACTTTGATTTTTTGACCCTTCATAGAATTTTCTGAATTTTGACCTCAATGCGCCACGCCTTAACCGCCACCAATCGGGACCAAAATATATGTGTGATATCTTTGACCATGTTTCTACTGATTGAGGGGGCGATACAGTCTTTTTATGAACTTTTAATTTTTTCATACAAATTAAACGCATGTACATATGTCTGTGTGCCAAGCGGTAACATTTTTCTCTATGGGAAAATGAGGTAGAAAATTTTACCATGTTGAGAAAAAAACACAAATTTGCTGTCCAAAACGGAATAGAATATTTTGACAGTTACAAAGATAAAATTTTGGGCGAAAACGGACAACGATACAATTTTAAAACGTAAAATGAATATAATTGTTGATGGTAATATTGATGGAAACAGAAGAAATGTATTCATGTAATGATCTTATGTTATTTTGTTTTTAAATATTTGAGTTACTTGTGTATGTATGTAATTACAAAATGTCAAAATTTTACCTAGCTCATTGAGCTAGGTAAAATTATGACACTAGAATTCACCACGGATACTCCCAAAATTTTACTCACTTATGTCAAAATTTCATTTTTTTTTTTACCGATTGGCACACAGCCTACTTATATCTAGAAAAATTAGATATCACATTCAATATCTATAATTATGTCGTCATAACTCTTTCTCTTCATAAATTAATTCTATCTTCATTAATTTAATGAGATCTTCTGTTATTTAAAATTTATTGCAACATTGTTTTACATTCTTTAAGCCATATCTTATAGTTAAAATTGCAGTCAACATTTTATGATTAATTTTGTTTCGATTTTGGTTTTGACAATATTCATTACGGAAAACGTTCTTTCCACTTCGGCGTTGCTAAGTGGTTGAAGTAGCAAACAATATACAGTCAGTTAGATCCTTATACGCAATTTCATCGACAGCCACTATCAACAGGCATTTATCGATAGTTGCGTTACTTGTTTTGTTTTTTAACACTTAAATCGATTTGTGATAATCGTTGAATTGAATTAGCGTTACCACATCCTTTCTATGTGCAAAATTGTGGTTCATTACAAGCGGTGGCTAAAAACGTGGCTAGGGGCAAAACCGAAATTTTGGTGGCTAAAAAAATACGTCGGTGGCTAAATCTAGCCACCAAATGGCTAAAACGGCAACGCTGTCGAAAAGTCCTGCCTGACACATTTTTCTTTATGATCTACAACTTTTTAGTTAACGGAAAACGGATGTCAGCACTTTTAGTGTATTCAGGACGGTGCATGGCCAAATAATTCTATATAGGTCGTATACATAGGAAATGATGCTTCTTTACAATGCCTAGTAAGCTGTCAAATTATCGTCCTTTGTTTTGATTTTTCCCTCTTGCACGTGTTATTCGTGGAAATAGCTTGTGTGTTCGCTTGTATGTTCGCTGGCGTTTTTTCTGTTTTTGACATTCTTATCTACGGCCATTCAACGGTAATCGCCTATTCTCTTTTAGCCGCTACGACCATATAGAATCTAAATATTATAGATTATTTGGCCATGGGACGGGGTCGTCAAGCTTTTGCCATCAGAATTGCACTGCTCAACACAGAAAAACGTTCTCTTTGCTATAGTATCAAAATCTTTGACCCCTTATTCTAGGTTTTAATGGTGTATTTGAAAATCTGAATAAGCAGTTTTTTTAAGCTTGACTAGCCCTAGAACTTTAGGTATGTCCCATAAAAAGTAAATTTTCACACACAAAAAAAATTTTATTAAGTACTTGATTATGAAACTGCGTCGTAAATTCCGGGTGTCCAAATTGGTTTTAGACCTATAGTTTCTTTAGCAAAGTTGCTTAGAGTTATCCAATGAACATTTTGCGCCATGGCGATTTTATGGAAAAAAATCAAACCGCTCTAATACATATGTCTAAACAAAATCATATGCATACACATATGTATGCATCAGAAAAACTGCTCCATTTGCAAGTGTTTGTTAATGCATACGGCTGTTTTGCTGTCTTAATTTAAATTTAAATTTTTCAGAAGAAATAAATGAACAACGAATGTAATAAAAATAGAATGCATATTTAAATATAAGAAAACGTATGTATGGAAACCGAAGCAAACGTATGTAGATAAAATCAAAAAATAACCATTTCATTACACGGGCTATACTAGTGACTGAAATATGTCAATTTGGGTGTGTTTTGAGATATGCTATATAGGGACAATTGGCGTGGTTGTCGTCCGATTTCGCCCATTTTAAATACCAACACACTCTATATCGATAAGAACCGAGTTTCATCAAAATATTTACATTTTTGACAGACGGACGGACATTAGTCGATTTATTTTTTCACCCTGATCATTTTGATACTTATACATATGTATGTACACTGTTATAAATATTGGAATATTTTTAAAACTTTGATTTGGTTTGAAAGAAATTTAAAACTTTTTTCCGTTAAATTTTAAACTTTCGAAAGTTTAAATGTTTCTTATTCCTTTTTGGTTTAAAATTCAATCTTACAAAAGTTAAAATATTTCAAAGTATTTTTTGGAATAAATTTCATACTTTTTTGTTTTAAATCTTACACTTTTTCTCATTTAAACTTTTAAGGTTTAAATATGGAAGAAAAGGAGAAAAAAGGATAGGAAAGAAGATACAATAGGGAAAAGCATGAAGAGGATTTGGGAGCAGAAATTTTGTTTAATTTAAACCAAATATAGGTTTAAATTTTAAACTTTTGAAAGTCTTAAAATAAATTTTAATTTATTCCAAATCTTTCCGGAAAAAAGTATACTAAATATTAAACTAGGCATCCATTTTCTAAAAAATTTTAACCCTTTATCGACCTTCAAACAACTATTTTATTACTTTTTAAAAAAGGGGTCCAAATGACCTCTTCGAGAAAGTGCTAGAGGGTTAAGGTATTCTACAAAATTAAAGCTCGCGCAATTTTAATATATGTTTCCCAACAACATATTTCTATACGATATGTATTTTAACCAATTTTTTCCTTTATCAAGCTGGCAACGCCATGCTCATATGATGTAAGAAATTAGGCTCATATTGGGCGACCAACTTAAGAACAGAAATACATGCATTTCGGACTCCAAATGAGCTCATAAGGAGTCGATATGCCAAATTCAAAAACATTTAAATTTAAAAACGTCTGTTGCTCATGTAAAGATCATTTAAATGGATTTATATATGTACACTCAAATAAATTTTGGTATAAATTTTAAACTTTTTTGGTCGATATATAGGACACGACCGAAAAATTATTAAAATTTAAACATTGAAAAGTTTAAAAGATTTTTAAAATTTAAAGATTTAGATTTTATTCCAAATTAAAATTTATTTTAAGACTCAAAAATTAAAATTTATTTTAAGACTCAAAAGTTTAAAATTTTTTTGAAATTCTTAAAATAAATTTTAATTTGGAATAAAATCTAAATCTTTAAATTTTAAAAATCTTTTAAACTTTTCAATGTTTAAATTTTAATAATTTTTCGGTCGTGTCCTATATGTCGACCAAAAAAGTTTAAAATTTATACCAAAATTTATTTGAGTGTACATATATAAATCCATTTAAATGATCTTTACATGAGCAACAGACGTTTTTAAATTTAAATGTTTTTGAATTTGGCATATCGACTCCTTATGAGCTCATTTGGAGTCCGAAATGCATGTATTTCTGTTCTTAAGTTGGTCGCCCAATATGAGCCTAATTTCTTACATCATATGAGCATGGCGTTGCCAGCTTGATAAAGGAAAAAATTGGTTAAAATACATATCGTATAGAAATATGTTGTTGGGAAACATATATTAAAATTGCGCGAGCTTTAATTTTGTAGAATACCTTAACCCTCTAGCACTTTCTCGAAGAGGTCATTTGGACCCCTTTTTTAAAAAGTAATAAAATAGTTGTTTGAAGGTCGATAAAGGGTTAAAATTTTTTAGAAAATGGATGCCTAGTTTAATATTTAGTATACTTTTTTCCGGAAAGTGGAGCAGGGACCGTTCTATTGGAAATGTTGGTTTTTATAACATGTTTTTGCTTGAAATTTGGTAATTTATTGCCCGTATTAGGATAAAGCGATGGAACGGGTGTGGGAGAGAAATATAAAGGGGGAGAAGGATATGGGCAGGTAGAAGGAGGAGGAAAGAGGGGGTAGCGAGTTTTGTTCGGCACAATTCATCTTTGCCGCAGAAAGTTTTCTAATTCGTCGTATATAAATATACAAATATACAAATATATAATCAAGTAAATAAATGAGCCAAGAATGTGGCGTGTTACTTAATTAGTTATGTATGCATGTACAAAATTTAATTTTTGATACCCATATTGGCATATTTAATTTTTCTAGATCCGAGAAACTGGCAACCTTATAATAATTTCCATATTTGTACATTTAATTAATCCAGATTTGTACCCGGTCGCGAAGAATCGGGACCGATTTTTCTCGAAAAATATCAATTCGGGGTTATTCGCATATTTTTTTCAGGGTATATGTTTGTTTATGTAAATATATATACATACACTGAAAAACTACCCCTCCTTCAAGCAAACCAAATTGTCCTTATTATGTATGTATGTATGTGTAGAACACATGCTTGTTCTAAAGAAAATTTTACATCAAAAGAATGCAACATTTCCTTAGCGCAAAATCATTCCCATTTTTCTTAGTTTTAATAGTCGTCTTCCCATAATTGGGGTAAATTTATTTTTGAGTGTATCTGCGTATATGTATAATTATACATATACATGTATATCTATGTGTTTAGAAGATTAAGTAACTCTATAGCTATGTATCTGTGGCTCAAGGCCTTTCTTTGTCATGTCAGCGTTTATTCGTCACCTCATCCGCGTCATAAGTTCACGAAGTGACCGCATGTAAGTAGGTATGTTAAGGCTGTTTTAGATAGTTTGGTATATATAATATATATAAGATAAATCTAAATGTTCAGTTGTATTATACGAAATAAATCAACTAAAGAAATTAGTGAGCTTTTTTTTGTTTCGACGCTTTGTCTATATTTCAAAAAGTCTATTCTACTGTCTGCCTCTCTGCCTGGCCTTCCCGCCTAGCTATGCCACTATCTAGTTAGCCTCCTTCTAACACTCACTCACTATTTCTCATTTATTTGAATGTACATATGTATGGTATGTATGTATGTATATTCATTTCGGCATTTGAAAGTGACTTTTCTGCGCATTTTCAGCTTGATTCTATTTTTTCTCCTCAAAAACCTACGCAGATCACCCAGAGAAAATGTGAAAATGTATAAAAATAGCCGAGCAAATAAAGCAAATCATCATTGCTTGTAGAGGTGATCGAGCAACGGTGAGCGACACTGAATACGAAGAAAGAAAAAAAACACAAAACACACAAAAAACGAAAAAAGGAAATAACACAATAATCAGTAGACAGGCATTCGGGATCCCATTAAAAATCTCAAACATGCGCCGAAAAGATGTCGCCATCATCGCCGTCCCCAACCTCCCCCGTTGTCGCCAGTCAACGGTAAGGTACCTTATTTTATCTCACTTCTTTCCCCCCCAATTCAACATCGCGTAGATGCTGGTATCGTATTTTCCACAACGCTTTAATTTTGTAGATCCCGCGCCCATTTACATATATTGACGGCTAGCTGGGACAATATAATAAAAGCACAAAGAGGTGTTGTAGGGATGCGATAAGATGAGCCTCCGGCTCAACTGCCATCGTCCAAAAAATCTTTTCTCTGGCGTTCTTTATATACATATGTATGTACAGTATATATCTGTTATTTAAAAATGAATGTGTGTCTCTGTGACCCTTATGGACTATCAAAGTACTCCACCGATCTTTATGAAATTTTCACAGTAGATTCACGTAGTATTAGTGCACATGATAGGATATATATAATTTCGAAAAAAATGGGAACTTCCCGGAATACCGGCCCAAATGTGGACCCAGAGTGACCCCGCAAGTCTTTGAGCAATATTGGTATCAAATGAAAGGTGTTGAGCAGGTCATCAACATGGAGTTATTTTCATTGTGATGCCTAGACCGGGTCCCCAGATAGGGGTCAAAACGTAGAACCGAGTGACCCCGGGAAGTTTCTGAGCAATATTGGTCTTGGATTTTGATTTTGGTGTATTGCCAATTTTACTTTAAATATTTTATAATTTAAAAAAAAATATTGAATTTTCTTCCGCGGAAGACTTCGCGGGTATGGATTAGTCAATAAATATAATAAAACGTTATATGTATGTACATTAGAGCGCGTTTAATTTGTATGAAAAAATTGAAAGTTCATAAAAGGACTGGATCGCCCCCTTAATCGGTAGAAACATGGTCAAAGATATCACACAAAAATTTTGGTCCCGATTAATGACGGGATTAACTTTTCATTTTCCCACTCATGATAGGTATGAAGTCTTCGGTACGGCCGAAGACAGCCGCGCTTTTACTTCTTGTTATTGCAGGCCATGCTTTTTCGAAACGATTGGAGATGAGTGTTTCAGGTCCGCTAGTTTTGGTTTATTTCTTTTATATGATGAGGACAGGCAAGACTGATGAGTTTACGACCGAGCAAATCACTCAATAGAAAATGGTATCAAAGTATTTGATCAACCCTGATTTGTTGTTAAACATAATAACACATCGAGACCAACCGCCATAAAAGTGTATCTAACAGAAAGTAAATTTTACAGGGGAAGGTGTTTTTTTTTAATTTTCTTTACATACAGTTCGTATACAGCCTCGAAATTTATTTAGTCTCTTAACTTCGAATCGGCACATTTCACCGCTATGAAATTTTGGGAGTTGCGTGTGATAATAAGTTATTGATTTCCGTAAAAAAGCTAAAAACCATAATCTTGTTGATTACATATTTTGGCGGTTAGGGCTCGATATAATGATATTTTTAAAGTATTATACGAAAAATGGGCATTTCCTAAAAATGTAAGTCAAGCATACCCCTATCTTACTAAAATTGCTGTTAACTCAATTTTTTCCAAAAGTTGACTTATGGCACTTTCAGAAATAACATCTCATAGATATGTACGTAGAGCTTTAAGATGAATTTGTTAAAAAAAAAGTGGCTCACGATGAAAAATCCGTACAGCCCTTTTTGAAAGTCGATACTCAATTGATTTCATTTGCTACGAAAGCAGAACATAAGACATTTAAATTTTAGTAGAACTTCTTAATAGTGAACATCCATACAAGGATACTTTTTATTTTCAGCTGTACTAGTACACAGAGTATTATAGTTTTTATCACATAACGGTGGATTGTAACAGAACGAAATAATCGAGATAGATATAGACTTATATATATCAAAATGATCAGGGTTAAAAGAGAAATCGATTGAGCCATGTCCATCCGTCCGTCCGTCTGTAAACACTCTAACTCGCACAAAAATTGAGATATTTGGATGAAATTTGAAATGCAAGTTGATATCGAGACTGGGACGGTTGGTATTGAAAATGGGCGAAATCGGACCATGACCACGCCCACTTTTCCTATATAGAAAAAATCGGAAATTTGGTATCTCAGTCATTAATATAGCTGAAGCGATGAAATTTTACCCACGTGTTTGGACTGAAAATTGCCCAAACCCGTTGACGACCACGCCCACTTTTATATATGGGTATTATAAAGTGGCCTAATAAAAACATTTTAATCGATATCTTTGTCAAATATAAATATAATTCATTGAAATTTTGTGGCATGAGTTCCACAATAGACCGGAAACAAAAAATAGAAAAATTTTGGAAAATGGGCGTGGCACCACCTCTTTTTAGACAAAGGAATATACGAGATTTCTTAGCCTATAACTCGACAAATAATTGAGATATTAAGACGAAACTTGGTTTATACACTTTTATAACTTGTGTTAATAGACACGCAAAAATTTATTCAAATCGGTTTATGACCACGCCTACTTTTTAGCAAAGATATTTCTGGAACACCCTTCGGGAATTTGTAACGTGACATCTTTGTAACTAGAAGTCATAAATTAATGAAATGTTGTACAAAGAATAATATTCATATGCTTGGTTGGATGACTGATAAAAATGTTGAAAATGGGCGTGGCTACGCCCACTTTATGCAGCACTCGCTTTATATAAAATACACCTTATTTCCATCAAACGCAAACAAACAATGAAAGCATACAGCTGAGTATCTAATGTTCGATTCCACTCGAACTTAGGCTTCCTTACTTGTTTTTTATTAATTTCATTTCAAAAATAGTTTTTTACACCGGTATAAATTTGAATAGAAAATTAAGATTTGGAAGGGCAAATCTGTTGAAGATAAGGGAATCCGGGGAAGTAAGCATTCCTCTCCCTTGAACGGGCCTTTCAAAATGCTTCCCACTATTAAATTGTCCATTAGCTTTGTAACAATCAGTCGTGTACCATTGCACAGTTTGGGAGCATGAAGATTGTGTAGCATAATAACAGACCCAACTTTGAGACGCAAATGATGAGGAGGCATTGCAGGCAAATCCAGACAGTTTAATAACTCCACTGGGTAATTTACTACTTCGTCTTCATTTTCAACGCGATCAATTGATTTACATATAAGAACGCAGATCTCCCGGAATTTGATTTTGAATCGTCCAATTCAAGTCGTTCACATCAACATTTTTTGCTGCTAAAATTGCACGTGCGGCTAACCATTCGTAGTTACCATAATTTTGAGCGATATTTGGATATAACACTGCTAATTAGTTCATCCTTACTTGAAGCGAATTGGCAAATCGCAGTTGGAATCGATATTAATCCACTGCAAGGATCTATCGGAACTTGTCCATTGCCGATTCGCAGCGGCTCTTTTGAAAGAGCGTCTGCATTGCTATCGTGTTGCAGCAAAACTCGAATATTGATCGTCAATGAAATGGTTTTAACAAACCTCCAAAAATGCGATGACTTCAGACATGCATTTATCTCATCGGCCGCTGTTGATTTTGGAATCACGGGTAGTGTTTGTCTGAAGTCGCCCGCCAGCAATATCTTCACTCCTCCAAAGCAACGATCATTATTGCGCAAATCTCTCAATGTTCGGTCGAGTGCTCCTAATGGTCGATTGTGGGCCATTGTGCACTCATCCTATATGATCAATTTACAGTTTTTGAAAACTTGCGTCATTGCTGATTGCTTTGAAATATTGTAAACAGGACTTTCGTGTATTTGCAAGTTTAATGGAAGCTTTAATGATGAATGTGCCGTTCTTCCACCTTCCAACAGTGTTGCAGCAATTCCGGTAGATGCAAGAGCTAATGCAATGCCACGGGCGCATCGAGAAAAAATATGCCACCGTTTCCATTATCTACAGCGTTTATTAGTTGATTGTACGCACTGCTTTGCTGTTGATGCAACAGTGGAAAATTTGTTTGTACTTGTTGTTGCAAGTGAGTTATATCGTAAGCACGCTCGTCATGAACGCTTTTGGGGATATTTAGCCTTAAAAATTAAGTTTGTGTGGGAGGTGCCACGCCCCACTTTTCTGCGTGAGAAGGGTTTTGATATCACCTACCTCTATACCAATTTTCAGCTCCTTACCTTGAACTCTTTTATACCATGTCTCCACATAACGTGTTTCGCTCTTTTTTCTGTATTTTCTCTCTCAATCTTGTTTCGACACGGAAACCAGTGCCGAAACTCGCCAATTTCCATACAAATTTCTGAGAGCGAGTGAAGATTGAAACACTGTTTCATTCTGAATCATCTTGCCAACCTCGATGATATCGATGTCTTCTCTAATTTTGTATCGAAAATCTATCGAAATCTCACACAGACCAAAACAAAGACGCACAAATAGGCAAACACACAAACATTTAAGGAGAACAAGAAAGAAAAATGTCAAACTGAATCACGATTAGCCACGTGGAGATGGCTTATTGAGCGAGATGTTTTGCTACATGTTTCTCTGGTGAATCAAGTTATGTGGAGACGGGCTTTTAGAGCTAATCAGCTTTAAAAATTAAGATTGTATGGGAGCTGCCACGCCCCCCTAATATTTGTTAATTTTTTCTCCGACTAAACCTTCGCGGGGTAACAACAAACAAACCCCCTAAGGAAGTATTTGATTTGGTTCAGTCGTTTTCAAGTTTTAGCGATACAATTAAACACAAAATCATTTTTATATGTATATATAGAAGATTTAAGTGCACTTTCACTACGCTTGCCGGCAATGTGAACGGGAGAACTTACGCAATAAAAACACGTGCCAATCAAACAAGTGATTCCACCAATAAAATACAACAAGAGGGAAAAGTGGCAGTTGGCAAACATTATATGTATATTAACTAACTGCCAAAGCGACGTCATCATTTTACAGGTCATACCAACAGTAAATGTCTGCCAAATCAAAAATTAAATTAAATCAACAAAATATAAAATACGAGAAAAACATTTTGTAGGGGAATACTAAAATCACTACACAAGAACATTAATCGTTATGAAAATATCCAACTTTTGTATGTGTATTAGGGCGGGTAATTTTTTTGCATCTGTCGCCGAAACAAAGTCTGTTATACATATGTAGTCATTCAGAACAAATTGGGCCGCCCTAATGTATGTATATGTAAATGGAAAAAGATGAATAAGTTAACTGGCATACATACATTTATCTACTCTCAAAACAAAAAACCTCTCGATCAAAGACATATTTTTCCTTATTTTGAACACCCCTCACAATACGATAATTTCTTTGTTTTGAGTAATTTTTTCCCAAAAATATGGAAAAAACACGAGTTGTAATTATTATAAGAGAAAAAATAAAAATCAAAAAATAATTATTATTGAATGAAACATATTTTAAAAGTTTTTCGATAATAGTTATTTCTGGGTTATTTTTTTAAGTCTTTTTGTAATTATTATCAATGAGAAATTTTGTTTTATATCTTCAAAGACTTTTATATTGAGTAACAAATTTCTTATATCTTCGATACAAATCTTTCATACAATTTCAAATTGAAAATTTGCTTGAAATTTGAAGTACTGATATGAAAGTTATTCTTATTTTATACTTGTATGAAAGTTATTGAAAATTTTCTAAGACTTTTTTGAACTTTGTCTCAATGAAAAAGTCTTTGAAGATATAAAAAACAATTTGTTACTGATAATAATTACGCAAAGGCTTTTTTCAAATTTGTCTCAATATAAAAGTCTTTGAAGACTTAAAAAAAATATATTTGAAATAACTATTATGGAAAGATTTTTAAAATATAAGTTCCTGAATAATAATTATATAAGATTTTTATAATTTTCATCAGGAAAAAATTATCACAAGACATTTATGATACTGAAGAAAATTTGTAAGACTTTTTTATAATTTCAAAATGAAATAATAATTATTCTACATCTCTGGAAAAACATCCAATTTATCAAAATCAAAAAGAAATCAAATATTCAAAACAAGTACAAGTTGGGAATTGCATGGCGCTTAAGAAATTTTTCCTTATTTTTATTTATGAATTTCTTTAAAATAAGTATATGATATCATGGTAACGCATGTAAACAATGATATTTTATAATCCTTTTAACATGTTTTAGGGAAAATTTACTCAAAACAAAGAAAATAGTGTGCAAAATAGGGAAGCAATTTCTTTGCCCTTCCATATCGACGCTTCCAAACAATATTGTACTAAGTCAACTTAGTACGTTTTCCTGTTTTTGGTCTTTTCAAGTAGAGCGTGTCTTAATTTAGATACTGTCAAATTTCGGTATCAATCGGACAATCCAATCAAAAGTTATAAGCAAAAGTGTACATATAATACAACTCGAGATTTTTACAGAATAAAAACTTTGAGAGCTTGCCATGAAAAACCACGTAGCAAATTTTTATTTCTTCTTTTTATATAAAGCGTTTTATATAAAGCGTACCTTAACCATGATATTGTCGAGTTTTGGTGTCGATCGTTCAATCTAAACAGAAGTTAGCATACAACCGAAGTTTCATATCGAGTTTAAACTTTGAGAGCTTCTCCTGCAAAACACAGTTTTCAGACTTAGTACAGTTTTGTTTGGAAGCGTCGATATATTTTTTCTTTCGCAGTGAATGTAGAACATAATTTGGTTTCAAAACACTGGTCGGCAACGAAGTCCTCCTTTTAGGTTCGATTGTGGATTTTAATTGATTTTGGGGCGCTGATTAAGAAAATCATATTGAAAAAGTCCCATCTCGTCAGATTTTGAAGTTATTTAGCAAAAAAAAAAAATGTTTAACCAAATTATCTTAGGTAGTCCTGACTTAATTTATGTAATTTTTAATCGTTTCTTATTAAACAAAAAACATAGTGAATAGTGCATTAGACATTAGTGAATAAGTTCTCATAAATATTAAGTTAAAAGTACCCTATTTAACTAAATGGCATACCTTTTTTATCGAAAACAAAGGTGGGTTTTTGTGTCATTTGCTTAAGACCTCTTTTCTGGTAAAGTTAATGTCTTTTTAATATAGAAATAAACTTAAATCGGTAGAAGTTAAACCGGACCCTATATCGTTCTGACACGTGCCTTGAACGTCACGTAGCCTGATGTGATGGGACTTTTTCAATATGATTTTCGTAATTAGCGCCCCAAAATCCATTAAAATCAATCGCCAAATCCAAAAGGAGGACAACATTTTCTATTTTTGCCGACCAGTGTAATAAATAAGGTGTTAACTTAAAGGATAAGAAAAAAGGCTTACCGATAATTTGAAAGCGGAAACGTTTTCGCGGCAACCTCTATTAATGCGTATCTTTTCGATAATTTTGTTTCCAAACTTTACAGCATATTTATATTTATGTATGTTGCAAGTGAGGTGAGTGCCATTAATGCAAGTACAACAGTAGTTTTGAACCACCTGTTTATACAAAATGAATGCCAGGAATAATTTTGCGCCATTCATGCATACATACATATAATCTCGAAGGAGGCGAGACTGTAAATGCCGGCAGCTGCTGCCGTCACATAACAGAAACTCATACGTTGGCCAAATTTTAATAGTTGATGCTGGCCAAAAGTTGATTGTTGCCAATAAACAATCAGCAAAAGCAGCTTTGGCATTAATAAGCACGAGACTCTTATACACGTGCCAAATTGGGCAGCTCGTCAAAAAAATAAATGTGTATTAAAAGAATAGCAAAAAAAATAAAATGATTCAACAATCAAAAAAACATTCAAGATTGTGTAAATCAAAAACTCTTCGCGGCAACAATTTCGTCACGCACGTGTGGCACGCATATGCAGATGTCCAGAAGTCACGAAACGCCAGCACTGTTTATTATGAATGAAGGCGTTGATTGTTTGCTACGCGAGGGTGTATATACATATATACATATGTATATGTACATAGATAGATACCTACTTAAATGGGTGTGTGTGGGTTTGTTTGTCAGAGCCAAAAGGACTCGCGAACAAAATGAAGTCAAACGGCGCCAAAAAATTATCAGGCAACCAGCGTATGCCCACAGATATTGGAAGAGACCAGCAACTGCCAGCGTACTAAAGATGCTGTCATCATTGGCTAAATGCCTGCAGGCGAGTTGATTGAATGAACAAATAGGTGAATGAATTTTATGAGCGTTATTTTTGTACGCAATTTCAAATCGTGCCAAAAATGATGAGGCGGTAAGAAATAATGCAGAAGCTGCTATTGGCAAGTGAAGTGATTGTGAGCCAAGTTAATAAATAGTGTGTGGAAGCAGCCAAGAATTTTTATACTTTCATACATGCATATGTACATACATACATACATACATACTATGTATACATACTATGTATTTATATATCAATAAAAACTTTTTTGATTTTGATTAAAGTCACACACTCACATAGCAGTTTTGGAAAAGATTTACGCGTGAGCCATCGAGCCCGTTCATATATACATATTCGCTTCATTCCCTCATTCCTGCCTTTCCATGAAGAGTATTTTATTGTTTTTTCCCTACCTCCCCAACCATTGCCTGTTGCCGAAATTGCTCATTTGTATTTCGCAGCCGCTTAGCGAGTATGCTCATAAATCTTTAAGATACACTCTGACATTTCTTGGCATATAATGTTTATATGTATTTTGTTGGCCAAAAACCAAAGAAGAAACAGTGCAACATAAAAGGGAAGCAGCAAACAAAAACATTTTTTATGGAAGATTGAGTTCGGTTGAATTCAGATGCTAGAAGCATATACATATTTACATACATACATACATACATATGTACATATACATACATGTATCGTATACCTCGTAGTGAATTTAGAAATTAATATTTTCTAGCAAAAATAAAAATAGTAATAAAATTAATTGATGAAAAAATAATAAAAAAAATACGAATCGTAATAATAAAAAGAGTTGTAAAAATTGCATCAAAAATTTATCTTATTTAAATAAATACAACTTCGTATAATAAAATATAAAAAATATAAAGCGTCTTCCGTTTTCGCATATAGCTCTACTCGCGTGTTTTTTTTTTTTTTTGTTTTTTTTGTAGCCTCCAGAAAAAAATATGTGTTTACTTTGCCTAAGATTATGTGAACATTTTGTTTTATATGTATGTTGTTGTTGCTTGCCTTCACCCAGCTCGCTTTGCCAAAAGTATGATCATGCCAAGATGCTAGTGGATGGATAGCGACAGCAGCAGCACAGCACGGCCTTCTTGGCATCATCTCAACGAAAGCTTCGTAGCAGTTATGAAGAATGATGTTAGAGTAATGTTGTTGTTGTCAAGATGGGACACACTTGTGCGTTGTCTGATTGCTTGTTTGTTGTTTTTATTGTTTTTGTTGGCGTTAAAATGCCAAGAAAAATGCTGCAGTAGACTTGTAGGCGCTACAAATTGCAGACTTCCAACGCATTGCTGCAGTGATTATATACACACACAGGCATACATACTATAAAATCGCCCCGAAGCCTTAAGCAAACAAAACTGCTCAAAATATCGTGAGCCACACAAAGCGTTACTCATACGCAACGTTGAACCTTCTACAAATACACATATTTTTCTACATCCCTTTCCAGCCTGAAGCTTTATTTGTTTTAAAACCACTAAACCATTCAATTCTCTGTATATAAAAATAGTAATAAATTAAGAAAAATAGTTGGCTGACATTTATTTTTTTTCTTGGAAAACAGTGTGCCATTTGGGGATAAAGAATTTCTAATTTCAGTTTGGCAAAGATACATACATACATATGTATTGCGACCGAGGAAATCAAAGAGCAAAAAACCTAGGATCCTAGGAATTGAGGACTCTCAGCAATATTTCCTTTTTGGTGGATAGGGTATGAATAGCTCTGCCAAAACCATAAGGTTTTTCTTGCGCTTTCCACAAAATAGTTAATCTACAATTTAAAAATTTGTGGAAGTTTTTATATTCTTTTTAGTAAGGAGTGAACGGCTCGAAAAAATTAAATATGAAAAACAAAGAATACATATTTGATCTATTGGAAAGTTAAATTATAATTAAACTAAAAAGTTGAAAATAAAATAATTCTCTAGAAATATAAATATATATAGCAAAGACAGAGTGTCATTAAGCTACTGTTGTTGGTATGTGGATTGTAATAAAAGGAAAATTGAGAATTAAACAAAACAAAGCTGACGGCGGTGGTGGCTCAATGGAATTGTCATTGGATTACCAATCGAAAAGACTTAAGTTCGATTCTCGGTTGAGGCCGCCTGAAGAAGTTGGATTACCAATCGAAAAGACTTAAGTTCGATTCTCGGTTGAGGCCGCCTGAAGAAGTCTGATGAGGGGATGTGGTGGTCTCCGAAATGGATCCATAACTTCTACCAAAAAAAAAAAAATTTCAATTTTCCTTAATTAAAAACTGGCCAATAGCTCATATAAAATTCACATAAAATAAATATATATACTTATATGTAACTAGCGAGTATTTCATACAAGTGCTGTAGTGTAGATATATTTGCAAAATTATTCAGAAACTCAACACGGTACCATTCTGACCACACAAACAACCCTTAGCCACCAAAAAAAAAAAAAAATTAAAAAACTTTAGCAATCTCGAAAAGAAGAAAAAACCAAAACGCTCTTCACGCGGAGAGAGACACAAACAAAAACATTATTTCTCAAATTTGTCTTCACAATTTTTTATTTAATCGCCAACAACACCACAATGCTGCATTTAAGCCATGTGCATTCACTAATAATTTTTAAGAAAATGAAAAATTTGTTTGTAAATTTTATGTGGCGCTGGCGCTATGCAAGTAGTAAGAAGGGCAGAGCAAGGGTTTTGGCCAAAAGTGCAAAAATATGCAAATCACTTAGAGGCCAAACGGCCAGTTGATGAGAAATTAGAAAGGCAGATAATAAGAGGGTCAAAGAGAGGGAAGGAGGAGTGAAGGGCGAACGATGAATAAAGTAAGGGCAGACAATGAAGTGTGGGTGTAAACTTTTTAGGCGTCGGCATTATAAACGATCCGCGGACATTAAAATATACACCAAAATCCAATAGTTAAAAGTACCTCCAGACAAAGCAATGAAATTATGAAAAAGAATTATTATAATAACTCAACATTTTCGCCTACATAATTTTGGCATTAAATATGGGCCTTTGCACTGAACGGTCTTGAGTTGGAGTGTGTGTGAATAGAATGTCTGCAGTTTAGGCCTTTGTAGTGGCAGCTGATCGCCTTTGTGATGGTAATAAATTGCGACAAAAAGGAACAGAGATATGTACATGTACATATGTGTATGTGTGAATGTATAACTGCAATCAAAGCAAATTTGATTTGTAATTTGTGAATATTTCATTTTAATGATGGTGACGATTACAAACAAAATCCTAACTAAGCCTGCATTAAAAAAAATTTAAAATCAAGAGCAGCAATTTGATGTCCAAATAAGAGTTCTATGAAAATAAAAATACTCTCGAGATTCTCTCGCTAACTTATGTACTATATCACAAACACACATACATACATTTTTCGAAACAAAATGTAGAAATAAATGGTAAATTATCACTGCCTGAAATAAGAAGATTGTCGCAGCTCATTCAACTGAAAGATGCATTTGGCACATCAATAAAACTGACACCAATTGAAGGCAATAAATATTTGAATAGCTTGCAATTTTTTTGCCTCCTTGGCTCGCTGTCTGACTTAGCTTACGAAATGTGTTAAACAAAATGAGGCGGAAGTGATAGAGATATAAAAAATGTGCATTTTAGCAAGCGCTTACTTTCAACTGACCAGCACTTTCCGGTGTGGGCAATGGGAAGGACAAAAAGGAAGCATTGACAATCGCTGAAAACGAACATATGCAGAAAATCCACGAACAGGAAGAAAGGAACAAGAATGGGCAGTGAACAGGAAAACAAGAGAAAGTTGCCAATTTCCGAGAACAGAAGAAATAAAAAGTTTCGAATTCTAATGGAAAAAATGCAAGGAGCGAAATTTGAAAAAATATAACAAAAATTGTAAAAATATGTTTGTGCTAAAGAATTATTTTTTGGTGGAATGTCCGACACATTGTTTGTTTCAGCATTCACCAAGGCATGCAAAATTTTGTATAAGAGTTTGAGTACGATGGAGTGAAAGGTTATTGGTATACCAGGTATACCCAATAGTAAATTTTTTAAAGAGCTAAAGACGAAGCCAATACGTTAAGTATTGCCAGGAATAGAAGAAATTCGCTGAGCAAGTTGGTCCCTTTTTTTTTTTGAATTGAATAATTATTGAACAGGCCAATAGACTCAATCAGTTTGTTTTTAATGTACCAAGAGCACGTTTGTATTTATCTCTTAGGTAAAAACTCCTGAAAAAGAGCGTGCAATGGTAAAAAAATTGTTAAAGAAAACTGTTTTCTGTCGAAAAATTCAAATTTTGAAAACAAACCTATGGTATATGGAGTGCGCACAAAAGACGTATCGAACCGCTTCGAACTTAAATAAATTTCATGGTTGCATACAAAATGTATGCAAAGAATATTTTATAAAAACCGTTCTCCTTTCTCCTCTAAAGTTTCCATTTTGGTTTATACGTCTTTTTGGCACACGCGACTTGATATCTATGTATATATTTACAGCGTATCACCATATCGATGTGCTAGTGCACAAACCGGATAAGTGATATTTTTTAAAATGTTCAGGAGAGCAAATTTTGTGTTTAAATAGCAATTACTTGTTAACTGTCACTTTTTTTTCAGTTATAGCGATTACGAATAATTAATTGGAGTATGTAGAATCCAAATGTGCTAAAATTGTATTGATGGCTTCAGTACCTATACTATTTTTTTAGTGATTAAAATTTGTTGGGCACTTAGCCGATTTGGCGCTAACTTTTTTAATTTCAAATATTTTTGTTAGTGCTCTTCTATGAAAAATTTATTCAATTTATTTCTGTTGATACATATTTTATTGTTCATTTAAAACACTAACATAGTTATTAAATTCAAATAGTACATTTTTATGGGTTACTTAAATAGGATACGAGCATAAATTTTTATTTTGTGGCACTTGGAATTTTTGTGCACAAGAAAAATTATGTTTATAGAAAATTTGAATTTCTAATCGCGCTTATCCGGTTTGTGCACAACAAATATTTAATTTTCAAAGCACTTTGACTGATTATGCCATCGCATATCTCCGCCATTATTGATAATTTGCTTACAAAAATTACACACGAGGTAGGTATAGTGTTGATGATTCCAAAAATGCAATTAACTCAGTTTCGCCAAAACCTGCACTTATCCGGTTTGTGCACTAGCCCATCGATATGTGGAAAAAATGTTGAAGATTTCAAAATGTAAAAAAAAATTATGAAAATAGGACATTTTCAACTGTTTTTCGATACAATCTAAAATACATACATACACTCAGAAAAAAAATCAAACAAAAATTTTTATTTTTATAATGTACGTTTTACACCAGATCGTTTTTTTAATGAAAATTTTTAAAAATTGCGCTCTTTAACTAAGCAGGATTTTAAAAACCAGAATTAAAAAAAAACAGAACTTTGAAAAATCAGATTTTTTAAAGCCAGCATTTTGCTAAGCAGAATGCTCAGGGCGAAAAAAGAAAGTCTGTTCGTATGCACTCTAACTTGTGTAAAAATTTAAATATGTTGATAAAATTTGCTACACAGATGATAACAGTAACGCTCACTTTCCAGTTTTTAAAGTTCTATAATTCATATTTTTATGCTACACCCACTTTATATAAAATACTTCCTGTCCCCTCAAAAGCCATAGCTCGCAGGTTTATCCAAATAAGTACTTTTTTTACACGCAGTACACACGTTTAAGTTACAACACAAAATAATTGTGGCAAAAGTACTCCACCTTCACATAAACATATCGAGCCCTAACCGCTATACAAGTGTATCCAACAAAATTATCGATGTTGATTTTTCTATGGAAATCAAGAATTTATTATCACACGCATCAACTCCCAAAATGTCATAGCTATGTAATGTGGCGTGTCGAAGTTAGAGACTAAACAAATTTCAAGGCTTACTTACTTAATTGGCACGTAACCGTCTAAACGATTCTGGCCGAGTCCAATAAATTGCTAGCGCCAGCTATTTCTCTTTTGTGCAGCATGGTACCACTTGGGAATAGCTGGATTTTTATACGTTGAAGAATGTCGATGTCTGCGTAAAGCTCTCAGAGAGCCGGGTGGAGTATTCATTGCCTGTCTGCGTCGTGGCAGCCTCGTGATTTCCAACTTTTCTTGCGGCCCTGTTAGCGTACCTTGGCTGCTACAAGATAATGATCCGAGTCGATACATTAGGACGCTGGAGCTGAGTCTGCCGATCGATTTGATTTCGCATTTTTCGATCAGGGGACAGTATTTTGCGTGCTGAATTCTGGTACTACTGATGACCGTGTTTCAGGCCCCGGTGAAGTGACAAAATTTAAAAAAATTTAAAAAATTATAATTTCTTGCTGGACACTAACTTCCATGATTGTTTCAAATACACAACTTTCAGGGTATCAAATGTTCGATTCCACTCGAAAGCCTAACTTCCTTACTTTTTTTCTTTACTTTCATTGTAACCAATAATTCATGTGTCCATGCCAAAGAAATGCTGCACAGTTTTGCATTGTCCTTGCAATTCCACGGCACAAAAAAGGTTCAAGAAAGAAATATCTTTTCTCAAATTCCCTAACAATTAAACTTCGCTTCGCCAATGAATTGACTTAATTTACTTAAATGGAAATACGTCTTCACCCCAGTGTTGTAAATAGCACTGCAGCACTTGAAGAACGTAAGATGCTAATTAACGTGAAATATATGTACATATGTATGTTTTTAAGTATATACATATACATATATATATATATTACGTTTCTCAAAAATTAACGAATGGAAGTAGAGTAGTTGGAGTAAATGACTTCATTCGTTGATTTGTTTTTCATTTGGGGCTTTCTTTCAAATTTTAATTGTTTTAATGGCATATAAATTTTTGCTGCCAACACAATTTGGCATGTTAAGCATTAGTTACGCTGCATTTAACAAACAAACAAGTCAGTTGGTGATTTTGGAAATTATAAGTAATTTTTTTTTGCTTGCAAAAGGGCTGGAAAGGCAGTATTGGGTGGAAAGTGGCAATCGGTTTAATGTAACTAGCCAAATTCAATACAGGGCTATTTTTCGACTTTTAAAGTTATAATATTGACTGTACTAAATATTTGTCATAACTAAAACATAATTTTTAGAACTCTAAATCATACAACTATCCTTGGTATGTACATATGTATGCCAATTTCGCTAAAAAAACCCAATAAACATCAAGCAAAAAAAGCTCGAACGTTTGAGATAGTCTTAATTCTCTATTTGAGTCTCGGCGTATTTCTGAAATGTTCTCCAACGTTAGTTATCAACTTAATTATAAGTTGACCACACATTCCAAATCTTTGTGAAATCCACTTGAATGCATATCTTGAAAGATTAGAGGGTCCTTCATATCCTGACGGGATATAGCTCAAATCAAGCTAATTCCAACGCAAAATTAGATGAAAAGGTTTGCCCTCTGGATCAAATCCAAGCCATAAAAAACGTTTAAGAAATGTGAAATTTCAGATCATTTGAAAAGGTTAAGTGGGCCGAAAATAACTGTTATTTTTTCTAGTGTGTTGAAAAGGTTACGCAAAAATAAGTTTTATCTTCTTTTGGTCCTTATTAACCATTATAAAAACCAAAAAACTGTTTTGGGCCTGAATAACCGTTATTCAGATTTTTTTTTTTTTTTTGGTCAGCTACAAAAATCAAGCCTATTTATTTGTCAATATTTCTGGACGATATTAGTATCAAATGAAAGGTGTTGAGCAGGGCTTTTACATAGAGGTGTACTTGTTAATATTCGTAGGTCGGGTTGCCAGTTATGAGTGAAAAAGTGGACCCGGATGCCCTGGAATGTTTTAAGCAATATTGGTATCAAATCAAAAGAGGTAATCAGAGCTACAAAAAATTTCAGTATCGAACTAATTAACTGACAATTGCCATTTTGCCTGTATGCCCGTAAGCGCATACCTTTTTCTCAGAACATTTATAGTACTACACGCGAATACTTTATTTGATAACTACTAAACCAAACCAGATATGAAAAAACTGCAAACGCAGAAATGTGGCAATGAATAGGGTAAAAAATGCAATAAAAAAATTTCCTAAAAATTTACAAAACTGTTTTTTTATTCGCAGGTACGACATGTATATTAGGCAAAGGTAAAATGTTAATATATTCCGTGACACCTGCACATGCACTTACGCAAAGATTTACTCCGGCACTTAAAATGGCATTTGTTTTTATACTCAGCTGTACTAGTACACAGAGTATTATAGTTTTAATCACATAACGGTGGATTGTAACAGAATGAAATAATCGAGATAGATATGGACTTATATATATCAATGATCAGGGTGAAAAGAGAAATCGATTGAGCCATGTCCGTCCGTCTGTCCGTCCGTCTGTAAACACTCTAACTCGCGCAAAAATTGAGATATTTTGCTGAAATTTGGAATGCAAGTTGGTATCGAGACTGGGACGGTTGGTATTGAAAATGGGCGAAATCGGATCATGACCACGCCCACTTTTCCTATATAGAAAAAATCGGAAATTTGGTATCTCAGTCCCTAATATAGCTGGAGCGATGAAATTTTACCCACGTGTTGAGCTCAGGCTCCTATGAAGAAATTTGATGAGATCTTGGAAAATGGGCGGTGCCACGCCCACTTATTAAGGGTCAAACATTGAAAGTTTTATGAGTCATAACTCAGAAACCATCGATGAAATTTGGTATGCGTAATTTACTTACTTAGGCAAACATTTGGATAGAAAATTGTTAAAATCGGTTGACGACCACGCCCACTTTTATATATGGGTATTATAAAGTGGCCGAATAAAAACATTTTAAGCTATATCTCTGTCAAATATAAAGATATATCATTGAAATTTTACGGCAGGAGTCCAACGGCGGACATAGAACTAAAAACACAAAAGTTTTCGAAAATGGGCGTGGCACCGCCTCTTTTAAGAAGCAGGAATATACGAGATTTCTGCCCATAACTCGACAAATAATTGAGATATTATGACGAAACTTGGTGTGTACACTTTTATTACTTGTGGTAATACATGTTCAAAATTTTAGCGAAATCCGTTGACGACCACGCCCACTTTTATATATGGGTGTCATAAAGTGGCCTAATAAAAACATTTTAAGCGATATCTTTGTCAAATATAAAGATAATTTATTGAAATTTTGTGACATTAGTTCCACAATAGACCGGAAACAAAAAATAGAAAAATTTTGGAAAATGGACGTGGCACCGCCTCTTTTTAAACAAAGGAATATACGAGATTTCTTAGCCTATAACTCGACAAATAATTGAGATATTATGACGAAACTTGGTTTATACACTTTTATAACTTGTGTTAATAGACACGCAAAAATTTATTCAAATTGGTTTATGACCACGCCTACTTTTAAACAAAGATATTTCTGGAACACCCTTTGGGAATTTTTAACGTGACATCTTTGTAACTAAAAGTCATAAAGGAATGAAATGTTGCACAAAGGATAATATTCATATGCTTAGTTGGATGACTGATAAAAATGTTGAAAATGGGCGTGGTTACGCCCACTTTATGCAGCACTCGCTTTATATAAAATAAACCGTGTTTCCATCAAATGCAAACAAACAATGAAAGCATACAGCTGAGTATCTAATGTTCGATTCCACTCGAACTTAGGCTTCCTTACTTGTTATTTTAAAGGTTGCAGAGAAAAGCATACAGCTGAGTATGCGGTTTCACTCAAACTTTGGCTTCCTTACTTAGGCTTGAATACTTTACTATTTTAGATTTGAATTTGTATATTAATTTGTTTTTTTAAGTTTTTGATAAATTTCTAATTATGTATATCTAAATTACTCATGGAAAGTAAATTTGTATTTTATTAACTTACCGTAAATTAGACAATTGAATTTTTAAAGAAATTTCCTCTCCCACTCTCAGGCGAATTTTGACACCGTTACATCAACCGCCGTAATTTTATTGCAGATAGTTTACGCGAAAATTGACCGCTTGTGCACTATATGGATTGCGATATAATATATACTTATTTATTGAAGTGTTTGAGTTATCTTACTTTAAATGGTAAATGTTTGGATTTTCATCAAACATTCATTTATTGCACGTGTTATTATTGAGTTCAATTATTATTAATTGCGTATGATGTTGTAATAACGCGAATCGAATTATGTAATAGTCTTTTTAACTTTCATAAATTATTGTTACTTTTTAGATAAAGATTATTTTGTTTTATGTGTTAGATATTTGAGCACTGTTGGTGCAACTACATAAGTTTTAT
This sequence comes from Urophora cardui, assembly GCA_960531455.1. NCBI lineage: Eukaryota > Metazoa > Arthropoda > Insecta > Diptera > Tephritidae > Urophora > Urophora cardui. The sequence goes on along the minus strand of OY482674.1, from coordinate 53,911,074 downwards.
AAGTTAATTAATGTCTGTTATTAACCGTTTCTTTCGATTTTAACTATTCCTGCTTATAGTTATTTCTAATTAATATTGTTATTATTTTATGAATTTCGAATCGGTTTTAGGTAGTAGTTTACTTCGATTATTTTCGAACTTCGCAGTACAGAGGAGGCCGCACATGTGCATTAACGCATTCGCTTGTGTTTTCTGCGTCCTTTCATTCAGCAACTCCACATTTTTTGACTCTTACAGCTTTGGCTAACCAAAAGTGTATTGGAACTGTGATGTTGTAGTAATGTTTATTTGGCACGAAACTTCATTATTTGAACCTTGCCAAAAATGAAAATGTTAAAACATATTTTCCTTGGGCAACAGCCAGTAAACCAGCCAGTTTGCCATGTCTTTCCGTATTTTTTATAAGTTTTTCCCCTACTTTCCGTTTATCTCAAGGTCAGACCCGCATCTGCCTGGTTTGTGGTGGTTGACTTAATTACTTTGGCTGCCAAAGCTGCAATTCTCCTTCCTCCGTTTTATTCTCACATATCGACAGTCGACTGCAACAACAGTTAGATTGTCTGTTGCGTACGTCCGACCAACGTGTGCGTCTGATGACGTTCGACACCCACTATTTACAGCGCTGCATGATTGAGACGTATTATTTTTTTTGCTGCTTTCCCGAATGTTGTTGGGTAATTGGTTGCACGTATGCATCACCGCAACTACTGCTGATTGGCAACTGTCAATGATGTTTTTGGGGTTCAATACAAAAGATTGTCTGTTCACTTACACCCCACACTTGTCCATTCTGCACAATTGATGTTGTGTGTTTTTGGCTGCGCTAATATTTTCCAATGTTGATGGTGATGGTGGTTTGTTTGTTGGCCATCACACCATTTGGCTAATCGTTGCTAGCACATTTCACGTGTCTGTGCTGTATGTTGGCTCTCAGCTGCTGGCATCATAATCTTTGTCTTGAGCGTTTGATGACAATTGTTGATGAGTTTTTGAGCCGTTGGCCAAGTGTGGCAATTGTCATCGCCAACAACTGCAGCACACACACCTAAACAAAATCACACTTCATTCAACCATTCTTGGACTTCAACTTGAATTACTTCAACTGCTACTTGGCCAACGTTGTATTTTTTTTTTTAACTTTTTTCTTGGCCTTTCCTTTGCTGTTTGCTTGTTGCTCTTACATTTATAATTTCTGGTTGCCGTGCTGGCGATTTTCTTGGATGCGTTTTGCGATCCAAGAAAATCGCCCGATGGGCACACCGTAACTTTCGGTGCCAAACTGGCACACCACACGTTCTTGGCTAGCTAGCTGCTACTTTGTTGGCCAACTGACTGACGACTGCCATGGCATGGCTCGGTTTGTTTCGATTTGGCTGCCAAATGGCAAGCACATATGCATATTCTCATCTGCCGTCATCGCATTCGCCCTTTCGTTGTCGGCCAAAACGTTGTCGTTGTTGGCGCGTCACCATCGTGAAGATTCAACAATGTATTTGTTATTGTGTATTTGGCGTTCGTTTGACGCATCGTCGATGTGCCCAAAACAAAAAGCTCTGTAAATTCAAACTGGATTGTAGTTAACACATTATGTATGTATGTATGTATCTTTTTGATGCACATACTGCAAAAATTTCTATGTTTGCTTTTGCTGTTGCAGTTGCTCTCTCTCTCTTTCTATTGGTTACTCTAAATAATAATAATAATACATTGGCGTTTTAGGCCGAGCTTCTCTTCCAATTCGAGACGTGCTCCTTAATTTTTGTTTTTCCCATTAATAGTGTGGAACTACTACTAGATACAGATTATTCGAAGCTAAAATCTGCGCTCAACTACTTTCTTCCAAAAGATATTATAGTCTGTAAGAGTATAACTAAATTATTATTGGGCTACCATACCCAAAAACAAAGAGGGGATGGTGTAAAAGATCTCTTGGAGCTAGAAAACTATATCTCTGTAGAAAACTCTAAATTATTTCTTAAATTTCATCGTTTTTTCTTCAATTTTAGATAAAGTCATGCAAGTATTTTTCAACCTTTTTCTACTACCTTCTTCATTTCATATCACCAAGAAACACCGTTCCGAAACAAAGTCTGCATAGCTCTACGTGATCTGCTTGCCAAAACTACCAAAAACCACCAAATCAAACCAAATGCCATTTAATTTCTGAAACAAAGCTTAAATAACTACTTCAAATATATGCACATACATATGTAAGTATGTACTATGTATGTGTGTATGTACATATGTATGTACCCTGCGAACAAGTTTTGCTTATTGTTGACAAATCAGGTCTATAAAAGCTCCTAACTCACTAATACCCACTAAACAATTTGTTCCCATTTCTTTTCGAAATCGTTACGCCGCACAGTGGTCGGGCGAACCTGCTTTTACAAGAAAAAGTCGTTTTTTTTAAGTTGTGATAAATTAGTCGAAAAAAAGCCATTATTGCTCAGAAATGTCCAAAGATCTCAGAACTGATAAGTTTTTTCAAAAATATCTGCTAATACATCTGTGAAAGGCGTCTAAACCCACATATTCGTTCGTGAAATATTTTAGTCATTATTTGAGCATAGATTTCCCTGCATTTTTTGCATAGTGTTTCAAGTAGAACTTAAATTCTTTGGTCTAGTCTTACTTTTTACACATGTAAAGGCACGGTTTTACAAAAAATATTAGCAAAAAAAAAATTGCTACTAAATTAGCAATACTATGAAAAAAGGCTTTTTTTGAAGAATTTTTTTTTATTTCAGAAAGGTATAACTAACAAGATCAATCGAGTGGGGCCTTAATTTTTTTACCGGAGAATAAAAAAAAGGATGCCCTGAAAATCCATGAAAAGTTTAGCCGCCCATATCCGCCCAAGAAAAAATGGCGGCCAAAAAAGTAAAGGCCTTAGATTTTGCAGTTTTTTTGTGTGTATATTTTAAAGGCACGATGACTCAAGTTTCAAGTAAAACTGCAGTCTGATGTTATTTTTTGCTTATGTTTGTGGCTGTATCACTCAAAAACTGACGATTGCAACTGAATGAAGCCTTTACTGTTGCATTATTAAACGTTTAACTTAAAATTTGAGATATACTACTTCTAATTTTTCTATTCTAATTGACAGATGTCAACTGTCAAATGATAAATTTTTTTCCATAATCGGATTCAGCATTACACAAATAATATAATCCCAGATTTTCATTAGGATCGTAACACTACTTCTAATTTTTCTATTCTATTTGACAGCTGTCAACTGTCAAATTATAATTTTTTTTTTGCATAATCGGATTCAGCATTACATAAATAATATAATCCCAGATTTTCATTAGGATCGTAACACTACTTCTAATTTTTCTATTCTATTTGACAGCTGTCAACTGTCAAATTATAAATTTTTTGCATAATCGGATTCAGCATTACATAAATAGTATAATCCCAAATTTTCATTAAGATCGTAACACTACTTCTAATTTTTCTATTCTAATTGACAGATGTCAGCTGTCAAATTATAAATTTTTTTCCATAATCGAATTCAGCATTACACAAATAATATAATCCCTGATTTTCATTAGGATCGTAACACTACTTTTAATTTTTCTATTCTATTTGACAGCTGTCAACTGTCAAATTATAAATTTTTTGCATAATCGGATTCAGCATTACATAAATAGTATAATCCCAAATTTTCTTTAAGATCGTAACATTACTTCTAATTTTATTGTAAAACCAGGTCTCTCCGACCATTGTGCGCCCCATCGAAAATTTTTCCGAAATCGGAACCGATTTAGTTTCGAAATCGTAACGATTTTTGTATGAGAGGGTTGACACGACTTCGTAAAGAAATAGTCTAAACGATTTCGTAAAGAAAGCTCTTTACTAAATCGAAACGAATTTATCGTTACGAAATCTTTTCAATTTAATCTTTGCGAAATCGTTTAGAAATTTCCTATGCCTTTATTTAATATAGTATATATTTCTTTATTAATTTATATATTAAAATTCATTACTTTTGTACAGATATGTATATATATGTATTAAGTAATAAATAAAATTCATTCACATAACATATACAAATTCTTCAGATACCGATTTCACCAAAGCGATGTTCGCTTCATCCAATGTTAAGATCGCTGGATTCTGTGAAATATAGGACATTTTTATTAATTTTTTTTTGCAATACGAGTGATTTTGCATATTTGTACATACCTTTATACTTATACGTCATATGGCTATATGTTGTCTTTGTCCACTGCTAGGCATCATACCCGTTGTCTCACCAATATATTTAGTCCATCGGCTAGCTGTGCGTTGAATTCATCAAGGTGTCTTTAAGGGTGTCGCGTATTAACCTGGATATATTAATGTTAGACCCGCTTTGTTACTAATCGGAGATTCAATTTACCTGATTTACCAAAATAATTACGCAATCCAACTAGAGTCAGCCATTTCAAATTGTGATGTAATCATAGAGACGCAAAAATAGTGTGGCGATGTTGGACTATTCACAAATTCTTTTTTTTTTATTTTTTATTTTTTTTAAATTATTTAATTTTTCCGGCTCTAGGTCTTAATTAAAACACATTATTGTTGTAATTTTGTTGCTTCCCAATATATTTCAATCACACCTCGGTGATCGTTATCAAGGGATTTATTTTACACGTATTTTCTTTTGAACGCGATAACGATCACCGAGGTGTGATTGAAATATATTGGGAAGCAACAAAATTACAACAATAATGTGTTTTAATTAAGACCTAGAGCCGGAAAAATTAAATAATTTATAAATAAAAGGTCGCCAACGACAACTTTTATTTTTTTTTTTTTGAAGTTCAAAATTAAGAATTTCTCTTTACGAAATCGTTTTGAAATATTTAAGCTAGAGCGATAGACTGTTGACTTCGATCAAAAAAATTTAATTTCCAAAAAATTCAGATTTATGTTTACGAAATCAGAACGAAATCGTTAAGATGTAGCGGAAGACTTTGGACTTTGTTCAGAAAAGTTGGAATACCGACAAAACCGAAACAAATTGTTTTGTGGGTACTTATCTAGGCCTTATTTCGCATGGCGGGTAAGCCTTATAAATAAGGTGTGCTCTCAGAGAGAGAGAGAGAGAGTACTCCTTATGGCCTGATGCTATCAACACAGGAAAATCAGCCTTATTTTAAGTCTTACGCCATACAGATTTGCTACCCTTATAGTTTTCAGGCATTTTTTCCAGGGTACGGAAAAACTCACTCATGAACGCTCAAAAATACCTTCTACTCATATCACAAACAAATATTCAAAGAAAAATGTATAAACACTCAAATAGCGAGCGAACTAAAGCACAACAGCAATCGATCGCTCATAGCGGTGGCGGTAAACTCAATGCATAAATTCACTCAAAAATGAATTATCGTACAATTTCTCTGGTAAATTCACTCTTTGAGTTTGAATTTATAATTTTTTGCGCTAGCGATCATTTTTTGAGTTTATCATTTTTGATCGCTCTTTGAGTTATCATTTTATGCGTTCACAAGGGTTTGTTGTGAGGTTTAAGCAGCTAATGGCATTGTGAAGGCGCAATTTTTGGATGATGGCGTGCGTTTATTAGACCATAAATATGATGTATGTATGTATTTACATACATGTTCATGCATGTGTGTACGTATATATGTATGTATATATTTATAATATGTTAAAAAGCCTTAGGTCTTATAGCGATATATATGTACATATGTATATTGAAGTTGCACTTTAACAATTTTATTATGTATTTATTCAATCTAATAAAAATTTTATATATGCATGTGTTTACATACATATGTATTTGTGTTCATTCGACACATACATATGTATATATGTATGTATTTCTCTGCAATAGGGCGTTTTGAATAATTTTCTGAAATAGGACGTTATTGAAAAAAAGTCGGAAATAAGACGTTTTTCAAACAATTTTTGAAATAGCCATCGATATTAGTCTATATAAATATTTTATTTAACATACATATCGCACGTTTTATGCAATAGGGATTTAACTCAAAAAAAATTTTTTTTTGGGAAAACGCAAATAAAGTTTTATAATTTCAATTAGTTTCCTTCTACGGCTAACTACAAAATCACTTCTATTTCCGCCATTTTTATCTTTTTGAGTATTTTATAAGACTAGACTCAAAGGCACTAACCAGTTATTGAAATATGGCATATATAGGTATTTTGTACTTAAAAATATGCATATGCACATATTCACATACTGTAACCTTGCATGAGCTTTCCGAACAATAGCAAATTTATAATTTTTGGTTAAGATTGTACCGCCCATCAGTTAAGTAAAAGGACGAGAGCAAATACCAACATGCGTATGTGTGTATGTTCATATGCGTATGTCCCACATCCCGCAGTTTTCACGATAAGATATTTAACCAATCTCCTGTATTAGTTTCTAGGTACATCAGACATGAAGAATTCGCTTTTTGGGCCATTTATTTTAATGAGTTTAATTTATTCTTCCTATTTCACTTTCAGAAACAGTTTGTATTAATTTGTTATACCTTTTTCTGTTTTTTTTTCTAATATTTTTTTTGGTTTTGATTTTAAACCAAAAATACTGTGACGGTATTATAATATATTTAATTCCAGGAATGATTAAATTAAGTACCAACTGATATTAGAAATAAACTATCCTTTTTTACTGTGTAGGTACAAAAAAGGGCAATAATGTATAAAAAACCTGGAAAATATCAATACCTACATTCCATCATTGAATAGACATACATACATATTACATATTTACATACATTCATTTTATATACATACATATGTATGTACATACATACATGTGTACAAATAAATAAAATGCGAACTTATTTTTTGAACGCTCAATTGTTATATTCTAGTTTTCAAGTAAGAACTAAATACATACATACATATGTATGTAGGTATGTACCTATGTTAAATAAAATATTTAACAACCCTTAACTCATACATATAGACTACAAATGTACATCAATATAGTATACGTAGGTACATCGGTATGTAAATATAAATTTTTATAAATATCTATTAATTTAAATAAATTGAATAATTTAATTAGTTTAAATAAATACATACTTAATAAAATTTAAACTCGATATACCTACATACATATGTACATATACATACCTATCGCTATGAGAGCTAAGGCTTTTTAAAATATTATAATTATGTACATACATACATCCATATATACGTACACACATGCATGAACCCTGCAAAAATCATTGGATTATATGCTCCATTTGTGGTAGGTTGGAGTACTTTCAAAGTGACCACTAACATAGCCCAAACGACCGATTCGTGTATCTGCAACGGTTCGTAGTTAGCCGAAAATAACAAAAACCAAATATTTATGGCGACGACGACGATGTGTGTATACATACATACATAACTACATACATACATATGTTTGAATGTATACACGCCATTCGTCGTCGTCGCGATAAACATTTGGTTTTGTTGTTATGTTCGGCTAACTGTTAGGTACTCCATCAATTAATCCAATGTAGCTACTCCATGGATTAATTTGAATGTTATGCGGGACTGGAGTATATACTCCATTGCAATGACATGCAATGTTAAATGGACCATATTTTTTGTATGAAATGTGGCAAGTTATGGAGTAATCGGTTGGTCCATAGCGAGCACTCCATGGATTAGCGATTGGAGTACTCGGAATTTTTGCAGGGAACATGTATGTAAATACATACATACATCATATTTATGGTCTAATAAACGCACGCCATCATCCAAAAATTGCGCCTTCACAATGCCATTAGCTGCTGCATAACAAACCCTTGTGAACGCAAAAAATGATAACTCAAAGAGCGATCAAAAAATGATAAACTCAAAAAATGATCGCTAGCGCAAAAAATTATAAAATAAACTCATAGAATGAATTTTCAAAAAATGAATTTTCAAACGATTTCTCATTTTAAAATGAATTTATGTAAGAGCTTATCGCCACTGCAGAGACCCATCAATCGCTGTTGACGTGCGTTCATTTGCGTTCGTTGTCACTGTGTATTTGCGCTCATGAGAACATGGCATAGCTCAGAATTATAGAGTGATAATTCGTTTGAGTGAGTTTATTTTGAGCGTTCTTCGCACCCTGATTTTTTCAGATGCCTTTAAATCTGCTGTTTTAATTCTTAAATAAGGCTTAGATTTTTTGTTGGGTACATATGTATGTATGTATGTATATATGTTTGCGTTATTCCTGCATTCATTTTAGCGATGCCTAGCATTGACAACAAGTCTCCCCAACTTTTTGTCATGTCTTCAACATCAACAACCTTCGCGGACTCACAACTCATACCTTTATCAACGTCTTCCTTTCGCGAAGCCACGTTATTTATTTATTATTTTAGTATTTTTTGTGTTGTTGCATTTTTTTGTTATTTGACATTTTGCGGATGGTCCGCAACTTCTATTTATCTTTCTCTGTCGCTTCTCGAATTCTTATTTCTTCTTCATCATCCCAAGCATCTTCAACTTAGACTTCATTGTCCTAGTCCAGAAGTCTTTACTTTGTACTACTTTTTTGCCAAGTGGACTTGACCGCAGTGTCTGCTTGCTGAAAAATTGTGAATGGCTGGCTAGTAGGTTGTTTGGGTCGCGCGACGAGCACCACAGCAGTCAGCGTGGTTGGGTGGGCAATAAATAAAAATTGAACTTCTCGGGGGTGAAAAATCAAGCCGCCAGCATAATCGGATGCTGTACGATGACGCCAATGCCACTGGAGTGGGCAGTTGTTAACGATGGTCGGTGGGTGGGTGAGCTCGTGAGTGTGAGTAATTTGCGAGAGAATTTTTTTCTTGGAACGCGCATGTTTACAGGATATGTTGTTGTTGTTGTTATTATTAGTGTTTTAGTTATTGTCGAAAGAAGCACGTGCTACACGTTTGTTTACTTGTTTGGGTTTTGTGTTTAGTTTGTGGGCACACGTGGTTTTTGTGTTGACTGGCGACCTTTGACATAAACACACAAAAAAAGTATTTAGGCAGCTCCATCGGAAACGGGTGAGTACAAAGGCATTACATGTTTTTTAGACTATGTTCACGTTGAAGATTTAACTAGAGTTAATGGTTTGGAGTTAATGGATAGCTGTCAAGTGTTCACGTTGAGGCGTTTATATACATATATAACTCAGAGTTTAATTTGACATATGTATGCTAGATGGCCGCAATACTACATACATACATAGATTTGCTGCGGATCTTATGTCAAATCACAAGTAACCTGCGTAGAAGATTAAAATAAGCATCTCAAATCATCCGTTCCGTCTATTGCGACCACCTAGTTCGAATAATGCCAAAGTTTCAAAAGTGCTACCAAATTTTTGGCAGACAACGGGGTTGCATTCCATTAACTCAAAATAAACTCAAAATGAAAGTAGAGTTAAGTGGAGTTAACGGCGATTTTATCAAAATAATTTGTATGGTTTTCTCGGAGTTAAGAGTAGAGTTAAGTGGTTAACTCGAAATGGCCACTTATGTAACTCCAGTTAACTATTGAACATGAACGTAGGATTATACTCGTAGTGTTATAGCATACACCGTAATAATTACGAATGACCCTACATTTTTTAATTACTGTGAAACATTTCCTTAACTCTTAACTACAGACAGCCCATTATTTTTAGCGGTGCGATGTTTCAATTTTGCGATTTATTGGAATGCCATAAACTTCCCGCTATTGTTTACACGTACCTTCTCATCGCTCCGTAAGAATCAGAATCGCAACAATAAGAAAAAAAAAAAACTGAAGTGATCCAATTTAGGCCTCAGTTGTCGTGGTGTACACAAAAATAGCCGCATATTTGCTAAAATGTACACACAGCTAGCTAATGAGTATGTAATTTATTTTATTTTGTTCCCTCTACCTATTAATTCCAGCATCATGCATATTTCAAAGAAAATGATAATAACATCAACTATAAGCATATAGTCAATAAGTAATACATACCTTATATTTAGCGTTACTTGAATGAATTTCGAAAAATATTTCAAGAGACCCTGTATATTTCGTACTCCACACTACATTAGATTTTAACGTAATAGGAGTCATCTAACAACATTTAAAGCGTGTTAATTGTTGTAAAACTAACACGAACCACAGTTCCAAACATACATGCAAATATATGCACATACAAGTAATGGAACTATTTTCGAAAAATATTCGAATAAACGAATAATAATATTCGTTTTAAAAAAAATTCGAATAAAGGAAAAATCTTGATATAGTCTTAAAAGCCACACTAATGTGTGTGAGCGATCTCTTTCCATTTATTCTGCGTAGATGGTGAAAAGGCATGTGGATATTTCCATGGTGACGAATGTGACATTCGTACGGATTCAACGTGAAGATAAGTATCGATAAATATATATATAAATTTTTTCAATGTGGCCTTTGAATAATTCTTTACAAGCACTATGTTTAGTGAAAATGTGGGATCTATAGCAAAAAACGTTTCAAATATATTTGCAAACAAACACCGGTTGGTAACGTGACACAAAATATACCTCATTCTCAGCTGCACCTATAAAAAGGCTAAATTTTTTAATGCAAGTTACTATAATTTAATCAGTTTGATTTATGTACTTGTATTACTGCCTTCATTTTTTCTTGAAAACATCTCTTCAATTATTTTGTACATAATACCATAAGGTACGTAACGTAATGTCCGTAACGTGACATATAAACCTCTACTGAAGAAATTACTTACATAAACCCATTTTTCAGTTTTTATTAAACGAAAAATGTAACATAAATTTTTATTCAGAACATTTTAGTACACGTAGAAAAGAAATATATATTTGTCGTTTTCGATTCGCCATCACACAAGCGAGGTCGGATCGAACAAAAATGTTTGAACCCATAATTGTCGTTTTCGATTCGCCATCAAACAAGCGAGGTCGGATCGAACAAAAATGTTTGAATCCATAATGAGTAGTAGACATACTCGCTAACTTGTCGATAAAAATTTCCCTCTGCTCGCTATCATTCACATATAAATTTGACAGAAGGAAATTTATAACCAGCAGAGAAATTGTGAATCGAAAGCGGCTAATGAGTAGTAGCCATACTCGCTAACTGGTCGATAAAAATTTCCCTCTGCTCGCTAGCATTCACAGAAGGAAATTTATAGCCAGCAGAGAAATTGTGAATCGAAAGCGGCTATTATCAAAATAAATTTGCTATTACTGAAAACGGAACATCTCTGTCAAGAAATAATCATTAGGATGAATCTTCATTGAAAAGTTAGAAATAGTAAGAAACGGCTGTCCTGAAATTGTCAATCACTTTTTATTATAGCTGTAACTTTGAAAAATCTAAATTTGTTTAAGATAATGATAATTCGATATATCCTCTTATTTAATAAAAGCTAAAAACTTTGTTTTGCATGCATTTTACATTTCGTTCGCGGTGGACCTCTCAGCGGAAATACCCATATGTACATACATCCTCGTACTAACATATACCTATGTACATATTATATAATGCTTACAAATTTGCACTATTAGAATAATACTATTAGATTAACACTATTTGAATAACTTTCATGGCATAATACTCTTCGAATATACGGATAAATTATTCGAATAAATATTACATAGTCGAATTAGGAATACCTTTCGAATAAAACGATTTTTTATTAAAATAATTTTTGTTTTTCGAATATATAGTCGCATCAGTAATACATGATATGTATATACGTAGGTGTATTGAGCATTTAAACATTTGCGTGTTTGTCACAAAAATGCCAAAAATTAGCGTTTGAGTTATGACACCCTCAAAACCACGTTAATAGTTTAGTGTTCAATAACAATATTACTAACTTAAAATGTTACAACCATGAATTTTTTTTTATTTTCAAAGACTATAACCAAATATGTAGGCGATTTCATTCAAACTACATCGTATGTCCTTTAAGTGAAGAAAAACTGGTGGCGCCAGCCGGCAGTAATTTCATGCATATGTATGTATGTACATATGTAGGACCTACATTCCCTGCAAAAAAGATTTGCTTATTGTTAAAAAATCGGGTCTAAAAAAGGTGTACGCTGGCAGCGCTGCTTCTGGTATACTCACTCTGTCTGCTCCTAACTTTCTAATACTTATCTAGGTCTTAGTTCGTATGGTGGATAAGCCTTTGGAACAAGGTGTGCTCTCAGAGAGAGAGCCTGATGACATCAACACAGGAAAGTCAACCTTATTTTCGCTTTACGCCATACAAAAATGCTACGATTATCATTTTCAAACCTTATTTCTAAGCCTTTAAATCTGCTGTTGGAGCATTCCATGGTTTGTACGGGACAAATTGTACGAATTTTTACAGTTTTGGATTTGAATTAAAGGCACATCAAAATGTTAACCAACAAAATATCTGGGGCATTATTACTGTTTGATAAAACTCTTATTAAAATCAGAAACTTGCATTTGAAATATTTGGTTATGTGTGAAAAATCTTAAAAAAGTTATGTGTTTGTACGGGACAGGGCTGGTCTACCATGATCCTTGGTTTATGCGAACCAGGTGCAATTTTGGTCAAATTAATTGTATTAGAAAAAAATAAAAAAAGTAAATGTGGTAGCACTAATATCAAGGTTTATTCAAACAGCAAAAATATTAGAAATAACGTTATTCCAAAAGAATTAAAAATGCTGTAATGTAATTTTTTACATTGTTTGTACGGGATTTACAATTCACAGACAAACCAAAGTGTTATCAAACAAAGTTTCTGTACATCAATCTTGTGTGGCTAATTTCTAAACAAAAACCAAAAGCTTGCATTTGAAAAACTAGTATATGTGTGAGAAATCGAAATGTTTGTACGGGACAAATTTACCATTTTCTATGGAATGCTCCTGTTTTAATTTTTAAATAAGGCTTAGATTTTCTGGTGGGTCGTAGATACATAGTAGGTATATATGTACATACATACTGACTTACATTATATGTTGATGTCCGCGAAGTGGCAATTGCACTCCTCTAGCATAGAGAATGCGTTCTGAATTGTCTCTAATGGAGAGTTCTGTGATAGTTTAAAAATTAATAGTGCAGATATACATAGTTTAAACTGAGTAGCTGAAATTAGACTACATATAAAAATGTATAGCCTAGACTGGTACACATAAATATTTTTACCAACTGTACCGCTCTATATCCCTTAAGAACCAGTTCTGAGCCAGTTATGAACTCTATAGCGCGAGACTATCGCTTTGCGTGACTGGCTCTTATATTTGCTGGAGCTTTAAAATATCCTCTTTGCAAGTACATTTTATTACATGCATACATATCTGTGTACATATCGAATAGTAGCTTATGTCGAAAGGCAAATTTTCAAGATACTCGTAAATTTGCGTAATTTTCTAGCAGTTCCCCGCACAGGATTATTAAGTAAAATCATTGATACTGAAGCTGGTTGAAAGCCCGAGAAAAAATTTAAACAAAAACTGCAAAAGGCATTCTCTGAGATGCATCATTTCAGCTTGTTGGAAACTAGCTCATTTTTTCCTTAAGTACACTTAAGCTACTGTTCTATATGAACACAGATATGTTCACAATAAAGCTACAAGAATGTTCGTAAGCACTTTGTTCATATCATGTACATATCTAAATATCTACATAAACTCAACATTAAAGACCTGCATATTTACATAAATATGTAAATAAAACATATGTGTATATGTATGTATATTAAGCCGTATCACGAAAATAAAGTTTGGGTGTGTCAGTTTTATTTGAACACTTATGTCGAAAAAATATTTGTGATGTAAAAAATTTTTTTTTAGGCCCGCGTTAAAAACAGCTAAATCGCGTTTTTTGTAATAACTTCCTTATTTGATGTCGGATCTCTATGATCTTAAGGTCGCAGAAAAGGTCTCGCTCTGCACTATATTTGGCCCATATAAAGTTTCGACCTCAAAGGTTGTTCTGAGTTTTACCTTTAAAAATTTTGGAGTTACTATCCCTAGATTTTTTTATTTTTATCACTAATACAAAGCTCTCAAAAAACCATGAGGACTCCGCTAAAAAAGTTGTAGCATTTATTCACAAACAAAAAAGTTATACCGTTTTAAAATCAGAGAACCTGTTTTTTGAAAAATTATCCCAAGCTCTTATTTATATGAGGCAGTAACGCCATTTGGTATGAGTTTTTGATTAAAAAGTATTCTAGGTTCCCGCTTGACTTGAGAATGTTGTACCGCGATGGAACAGCTACCAATACTGGATACATGATATGCCAAAAATTATTGATGATTGGACTATTCGTGCTGATCAACATAATTTATATTGAATGATAATGGCTGTAGTGAAGATATGGTAAGTATTCAAGTGGGATCTCTAAGCACAGCGCGCTGGCTTACAACGGCTTCACGATTTCTGCATCCGTCCTATCGTAAAATCCTCCAAGTTGTTTAGAAAAACTGCTAGAGTTCGTTGTAAAATTATACGCGCCTAAAGAGACAATGGAAGTCTAAATGTATTATCAATACTTGCGATGGATGCGTCGTCTGCCCCTAGAAATGCAGTTAATTATTCAGCCTACAATTGAAAACAACGCATTATACTTTAATCCCGAAAACATCTTCTTGTCTATGATACCCGAGACCGAAAATGACGATGTCCTCCAAATTTTGAGATATTTATGAAAGAAGTTTCAGAGCTCTGAAAGTGAGTTCTTCGTCACTTATATTACTTTGCTCACACTCAAAAGAAAATTAATCAGATTATGGAAAAATGGGAATGATTCGCCACTAAAGACATATTTTCATTGTTTTGAATTCAATTTCCTTTAAAACATTCAGGTTTCGAACGTTTAAAACAAATTGGAATTTATGTGCAGGGTATCCTCTTTCCTCTCATATGCATTTTATATACATATATATATGTACGTATAGTTTTTTCCCCTTTTCTTTATTTTTATTACCTCAACAATAGTTACTCGGATCGCTTTGTATGTGAAAACTGAAAATGTTTTCTTAAATATCTCGAAAATGGGAGCTAATCCGGATTTTCTAAAAACGTCATCGTAATCTGGAGCCAAAAATTAAGCTGACGTGTTTCGCCGTTTCTCTGTAGTAATTTTTTATAAAAAAAAAACAAGTGTTTCATTTTACAACTTTATAACTTTTTTGTTTGTGAATAAAGGCTAGAATTTTTTTTGGGGATTCTTCATGGTTTTTTGAGAGCTTTGTATTAGTGATAAAAATAAAAAAATCTAGGGATAGTAACTCTAAAATTTTTAAACGTAAAACTCAGGACAACCTTTGAGGACGAAACTTTATATGGGCCAAATATAGTGCTGAGCGAGACCTTTTCTGCGCCATTAAGATCATAGAGATCCGACATCAAATAAGGAAGTTATTACAAAAAACGCGATTTAGCTGTTTTTAACGCGGGCCTAAAAAAAATTTTTTTACACCAAAAATATTTTTTCGACATAAGTGTTCAAATAAAACTGACACACACCAAACTTTTTTTTTGTCCATATAACGTGATACGGCTTAATGTATATTCATTAGGGTTGCCCTTAAATATATGGAGACACATTTTACATCAGTTGTTGTTAGCCTCACGCCCTAGGTTGGTGCTAATATTGTTGGTGATACACTTCTAAATTTTGATCCCGATCGTATAAGGTTAAGGGGCGTCGCATAGAGGTCAAAGTTAAGAAAAAACCCATAAGATAAATTTTATATCTAATGACCAAAGTTGACACTATTGCACTCAAAGATACTAAATATAAATTTTAAACCCGATTGGAGGCGGTTTTACTGAGTGTCGCACAGGTTTCAGAAAAACTGTGAAGACTCAAAGAATGAAAACTATAATTTTTTTGTTTTCATCTAATACCCAAAATCAATAATACTATAGTCGATATCACATATAAATTTTGTTGACTCTTCGTAGGGTATTCTAAGCTGTGACCTCTGTGCTTCACCCCTTAACCGTCTCCAATCGGGATCAATATTTATACATGATATCGTCGGCCCCCTGCCAGAACGACGAATGTGCAATTTTTCCAATTTTGAGTTAAGCGGTTTTCCTGATCAATGTGTGTATGCTCTACATTTTAGTAAAACCCCCAGTACCTTTGTGCACTGAAAGCCACCAAAATTTTCAATGCCAGTTACACGAATGTGTAGATCAGTTATAAAAAGTTGAGCCAGAAAAACGAATGTGGAAATAAAATTTTAAATTTGCCTCTTGTAAGCTTCTGCTTTGGCCGTAAGGGTGAAGAAGTCCCTTTATAACAAGGAATACACTGCTGTCCTGCTCTTTGGGTTTAATAACTTTTTTATTTCTGTAATTTAAATTCAAATTTCCAAAAAAATTTATTTTTAAAATAAATAATAGGTTTGTTTCTTATTAAACTAGCAGCTAGCTGTCAAGTGAGCAAAACGGAAAGAATTGCGCTCATAAAGAGCGAAACCAACAGAAAATCAAGAAACGGAATAATAGTAAAAATTAGCGATTAGTAATTTGAATGCTATTTTTGCTTGTTAATGGTTATTTTTTCTAAAAAAAAACATTTAATTTTCTTTATTTCTATTTCAAAAATTCAGAAAATTTCAAAAGTAATAAAATCAAAAGTATTCGTTTGTTTATTTTTTCAACAGCTGTTTCTTACTTTGGCAGCAAATAATTTCAACTAGGGAAAATTTTACTAGCTGAAATTTGGACCTGTAAGTGTCTCTCTTCTGCTATTTTTTTGACTCAAGAAACGATTTTCCAGCCGAAACTTGGCTAACTATTCATAACTAGCTAATAATAAACGGACCTATTTTCATTTAGTTTGAAGTTTAATGTCAATAAAATTGTTTCTGAGGGAGTATTTGTCTCTTTTCAACCTACAGAAAAATTGTTTTTTATTTTGACTTTCGGTAGGTTTTCTAAATCACAAATATCAGGAAAAAAATGTAGTGTTATATAGGCATTACTTTTGGAAATTTATTTTCAAGGAATTTTTTAATTTTTGTTGTGCCAGAAACACGAATGTGCCAAATCTCGAACATTAGAAGGAATAGAAAACTATATCAGGGCGACGACCTAAATAAGGTTATAATTTGCAGATATAATTTTAAATAAGAAACAAATTTTTCAAATTTTGCGAGAAGAATAAACTTTAAAACTCGATTTCCCAACATTTTCATTTTAGCACATTCGTGGTTCTGGCAAGAGGCCGACGATATCATTTACCAAGATGTTACCGGTAGAGGGGGTAAGACTGAGTAAAATCATTCGTTTGGCTTTAAGGTCCAACCCAATATTCATACATTGAGAAGTGCATCACAGCAAATCTCTCAGCACACTTATCCTCATATACATACATGAAGACTTATTATTTTTGCTGGTCATTTGCATTCATTAAAATGTATTTGAAAATTATTCTAAGGATTCTTTCTTTTAGTTTTCTTTCCTTCTATCTATGTACATATTTTTCCTGCAACTTTTCAGCATTGATTTTAATTTTTGCATCTAATACTAAACTGCAAGTGCTTTTAGCATATAATTTGAAGTAAATATTGAACAAAAGATTAGTTCTAGAGTATAAAGAGATATGGTTACAAATTTGCTGAAAAAAGAACAAAAGGCAAATTGGGCCCTATCGATATTTAAGACGGTGTTACAAAGATATCCACACATACATATAAAGAGACAAGTTTGATGACCGCAAATATTGCAGGCAGTACTAAGGCAGACATTCTGCTCCACTGCCTTCGAGATCTCTCATAGAGGTTTGATTTTTAAATATAGAATAAAGTGCCTTCCATCGCTTTGTTAATTGGCAACCCTTTTCCAACAAGCCTAACAAGTGAAGAAGCCTAA
The DNA here is from genome assembly GCA_960531455.1 of Urophora cardui. Taxonomy (NCBI): domain Eukaryota; kingdom Metazoa; phylum Arthropoda; class Insecta; order Diptera; family Tephritidae; genus Urophora; species Urophora cardui. The sequence continues at coordinate 53,893,233 of OY482674.1, read as the reverse complement.
GTTGGGCGACACCGAAGATAAGATACTCAGTTGTTATTTTCAAAACAAAAATGTTGTATATCGCTGCCTTACTTTCTCAACCTCGTATCTTAAAAAAATGCGATTTTGAGATTTTCATATCAAACGATTCCTATTTTTCTGTTCTATAACTGCAACAAATTCCTATCTCAATAGATTGTGTCTATAGCAAAAAAAAATAGGAATAAATATCTTGGTATCTCAATCAATGCTTTTTTCATAACTGCGTCAAACTCTTATCTTAATATACATGTATATTTAAAGGCGTATTAATCGTTTTGTCATCCCCCGTCCGTCTGTAAACACTCTAACTCGCGCAAAAATTGAGATATTTTGATGAAATTTGGAATGCAAGTTGGTATCGAGACTGGGACGGTTGGTATTGAAAATGGGCGAAATTGGACCATGACCACGCCCACTTTTCCTATATAGAAAAAGTCGGAAATTTGGTATCTCAGCCACTAATATAGCTGGAGCGATAAAATTTTACTCTGGCCCTTATGAAAAAATTTGATGAAATTTTGGAAAATGGGCGGTGCCACGCCCACTTATTAAGTGGCAGCTATTGAAAGTTTTACTGTAAAACTTTTACAAGCCCTAACTCGGAAACCGTAGCAGATATATCGATGAAATTTGGTATGCGTGATTTACTTACTTAGGTAAACGTTTGGAGGAAAAATCGGTTGACGGCCACGCCCACTTTTATATATGTGTATTGTAAAGTGACCTAATAAAGCATTTTAAGCGATATCTCTGTCAATTACAAAGATATATCACTGAAATTTTGCGGCAGGAGTCCAACTACGGACAAAAAACAAAAAACACAAAAATTTTGGAAAATGGGCGTTGTCACGCCCACTTATTAAGGGGAAAACATTGAAAGTTGTATGAGTCATAACTCAGAAACCGTTGAAGATATATCGATGCAATTTATTACGCGTGATATACTTACTTAGGCAAATGTTTGGACGAAAAATTGCCAAAATCGGTTGACGACCACGCCCACTTTTATATATGTGTATTATAAAGTGACGTAATAGAAACATTTTAAGCGATATCTGTCAAATATAAAGATATATCATTGAAATTTTATGGAAGGAGTCCAACTATGGACATAAAATAAAAAACACAAAAATTTTGGAAAATGGGCGTGGCACCGCCTACTTTTATAAGCAGGAATATACGAGATTTCTGAGCCTATAACCCTACAAATAATTGAGATGTTATGACGAAAATCAGTTTGTACACTTTAATAACTTGTGGTAATACATGCTCAAAAATTTAGCGAAATCGGTTTATGACCACGCCTACTTTTCAACAAAGATATTTCTGGAAAACCCTTTAGGAATTTGTAACGTGATATCTTTGTAACTAGAAGTCATAAAGGAATGAAATTTTGCACAAAGAATAATATTCATATGCTTAGTTGGATGACTGATAAAAATTTTGAAAATGGGCGTGGCTACGCCTATTTTATGCAGCACTCGCTTTATATAAATCACATCGTATTTCCCTCAAACGCAAACAAACAATGAAAGCATACAGCTGAGTACCTAATGCTCGATTCCACTCGAACTTAGGCTTCCTTACTTGTTTTTTTTATAATATCCTCTAACAAATAAAACATTGAATTTAAGCAAAATATTGATTTTTTGATATTTAATAGTTTTGAAGTATCTTCGTTGTATGCATATAAGTGCAGCAAACGAGTAACTTATAAATCAAGTTTCAAAAATGAAATTATCGTTAATGCAGCAAACTCGTATCTTAAAAAATTCGTTTTATGCGTAAACGAACATAGATAAGTATATAATTTTTAATTGTGCACATAGTTATAATTCATGTCTTAATAATTGCATTAAAATTTTTACATAAAAAACGACGGTATAAAAAATAAACAGTTTTTTTTGTTTCCTGAAAAGTTTCCTTATTTAAGATACGAGGTTGAGAAAGTAAGGCATCGATATACATAATTACTTCATTTTTGAGCTCTCATGACAAATTTCTTTTTAACGAAAAATTGTGAAAAATTAATAGTATTAGTAGAAGTTATAGATCTATTTCGGAGAGCAGAAGACACTTTATCCCTCAGTTCAGAGCTGTATACTATGTTCAGACATGCCCTTAATTCCCTATTAGAGTTTTAAGCAATTACCTAGAAGCCATAACTGAGCTCTATTTACTATATGAACAACTCAATTTATTAATGGTCAATCTATAATATAAAAATGAATGTGCATGTATGTGTGTTTGTGTCCTTTCCCTGCAGGAAGGACAGCTAACTTAAATCTGACTTTGAACTGTTACAAATACACTAGTGGTGGTGGATACAGTGATCCTCCACATAGACCACATATGGCCCTTAGTGTTGCCAACATCGTATTGGAGGCGTTATACTATCCATGAAATGCAAAACTTCGGAAGTTTTAGTATTTAATGTATTTTCCGAAGAGTATTTTGTGTATTTATGAAGACTATTTGTTGGCCACTAGATTCCACAACAGGGGTGAGAGTATCCCCCTTGTGAGGTGCCCCTCCTTGATATCGTCGAAAGGCCCCACCCACCCGTCACCGTCCGACAACTGCAAAGGTCCTACATCTAGCTAAATGCACCCGCAATATCAAGAAATACACCTATCGCACTCCATGTAGTGAAGGGCCTATGCTGTTGTTGTGATTCTTTATCCTGTTTATCCTTCATCACGACAAGATAAATACGTTTTATTCCAGGCACCTCGAACCATTCTTGAGGCCTTCTCCAACCTCCCCTTCTGGCTCCTGTTTTGATAGGTAAGTATAAACCAATTTTTTTTTTTGGTGAAAACTAACGCTGTGCCAAAAATCAACAGAGATGAAACATACCTACTTAGTAAAGACTACTCGACAAATTTTGATCAACTTTAACCACCAGAAATTAAATAATACTTTTCTAAAGCGAAATTTTACGCTGATTCCGAATATCATCTCCATTTTTTTTGTGCAGACCCAGTTTTTGAGATATTGGTCAAAATGTGGAAAAGCCATATATGCAAGACATGGCATCACATCAGCGCATCAAAAAGTTTTATTAGACATCGTGGCGATTTGACATCTAGGAATTGCTAGTAGTGGGAGCTCCAACAAATATTTCTTGCTTTCACACTCCAAAATTGGTCAAGTAGTTTGGCAAAAATAATGAAAAAAAATCGAATTTTTTTAAAGAAATTTCAGATTCGACTGTCCTAAAATCAGAAAAATTGTATGTGAGACAAAAAGATAGCCCCCCCTATCCTATAGAGAATTTAATTGTGAACGTTTTAAGACTAATTGTGTAATAATTGGATGTACCGTTATTTATATTTATCTACTTTTATTGAAAGTCCTTAACCAAAAATTTTCCGGAAGACTAAGATTTTAACAACAAAATTGGGTTTATTTATAAAACTTTATTAAGGAGTAATACTCAAGATTATTTCATTCCATTTATTACGTGTTTTGAAGTGCACAATATCTCTCAAAACAACGATTAATAGGAAAAAAAAATAATTGAATAAAAAAATATCTGCATTTCGCCAGTCTAAAGAGAGGATAAGTAATGAGCGATGTGAGTAAGTACTTTTGACTACTCTTTTGTGATTTTCTGCATTTGTTACACGTATGGTTGTCCAAAAAATAGTCTCCCATCATATCCTCGTACCAAGACCAGCTTTCTAGAAGTCAAATCGCCACGATGTCTAATAAAACTTTTTCATGCACTTATGTGATGCAATGTCTTGCATATATGACCTTTTCCACATTTTTACCAATATCTCAAAAACTGGGTCCGCCACAAAAAACATGGAGATGATATTCGGAATCAGCGTAAAATTTCGCTTTCGAAAAGTATTATTTTATTCTTGGTGATTTTTGGTGTCGAGTAGTGTTAGTCGGGCACACTGAGCATGATGGTGCTATTGTTTCTTCTAGGTTAGCTCTCGTTTAGGAGATATTTGACCTTGAAATTATGTCCGTCTGTACATATAGTTCGTCGGTTTGAATGCAAACTATTCCCTCAGTTTGTGAGATATCAAATTGAAACTCGGTATGCGAGTATATAACTATGTACAATTGATCATTTGTCGGAATCGGCCGAATCGGACCACTATAACATATAGCTCTCATACAACAGATTGTGCAGATATAGACATTTTGGGATATAACTTCTCCATTTAAAGAGCTGAGGACATGCAATTTTTTAGTATTTGTACTCATATTGACCTAAATAATGTTACCGAAATTTGCTAAGCTCGGACCACTATAACATATAGCTCCCATACAACCGGTCATTCAGATATAGGCTCTTCGGGGTAGGGCCGCGGAGAGGGGGGGGCAGGAAGGTTTTTGGGGGCCCGGAAAGGCAAAGCAGTATTGACAGTACTCGAACTAGGATTTCATAGATACATACATAGGTATTTTGTTGTAAAAAAAATTGTTTTAAAATTGAAGTGTATAACTTAACCAAATCACCAAACTAAAATTATAAGCATCCAATCAAATATTTACCTTGTTTATACATGGGCAAATCCTAGAAAAGTGAGTTGAAATTGAGGAAAATCGACTTTGAATTAGAGTTTCCAAAGTACCGCAATTGGTAAGGTGGTGAACCTAGCTTCTCAGAAATATTTACTTTTTAAATGAAAAATGTTGGTAACCCTGTTTAAATTGATTTCAAAGAGTTAAGGTATACAAAATTAAAAAAAAATATTAAAAACAATACCATTATCTATCTACTATTATTTCCATGATTTTATAGTTAGATACTAGAGTTATTACCAGGAACAAGTGCGAGAAGGATTAAATAAATAAACTGACATTGCGATTAAATTTAGTTTTTTGTGGAAGTATCAGGATCAGGTCGGAAGAAGAGCTCAGAGAAAAGGCAACGACATTCTGCACGATTTATGGCATAGATATTTCTACGGATCTAATAGATGAAATCATTTATCTCAAAGCCATCCACTAACAAATTTGGGATGTGATTCACTGCCACCATTACAACTTCTGAACAAACTTCATAACTTGAAGATGGAAGTATTATTTCCTAACATCTGCATAGCATTAAGAATATTTTGCACACTTCCAGTCAGTGTGGCTGAAGGGGAGCGTTCTTTCAGTCTATTGTCTCGCGTGAAAAATTTTTTGCGTTCTACTATGAGCCAAAATAGCTTGACAAGCCTTGGAACATTGGCATTGGCGTCCAGCCTTGCTCGCAGCATTAGTTTTGACTCAGTAATTTCCATATTCGCAGACCAAAAAGCACGGAAGGTTTTCCTTGGATGATTCAAGCTCTTAAAATGTATTTAAAAAAGTTTATGTAAGCCAGGCCCGCAGAGAGCCGAGCCGGGCCCCTGGGACAGTTCGCGTTTACGGGCCCCCCTAAAAAATAAATTCAATCTAGTAAAAAAATAACAATAAAATTTTTCAATTCACATTGTCAGTTTTATTTCATATAAAATAAGATTTACTAGAGCACTTACATATAGGGTCTATGCACGATGCGTCTGATTCAAGAGTCAGTTTAGATGGATTAGTGAAAATGCGCATGTAGTAGTTACACCGACATGACTTTGGCATGACTCAAGAAAAACAAAATTAGTTTGCAATTTTGCTGTGACTCGCCTGTCAAATTTTGTCAGTTAATTTCCAAACCGTTTAAAAAATAAATAATGAAAAGAAAAAATATATTTTATTTTCAAAAATGTTTGCCAATAAGTTCGATATTGAGGAAGAGAAAATTTTTTTTACTTGAATTCATCGAAGTATACAGGTCGTCTGAGATATTCATTTCGAACCTTCTGCAATGAAAACTATTCACAAATGAATGACGCAAGTGAGCCCAGAATGACAGCGAGTCAATACGTACATAGATGACTCGCGAGTCAGACGCACTGTGTATAGACCCCAATACATACATAAATGAAATGTTAGATCTCATTGTTTGATTTGCTTACATCAGGCCCGATGAGAGGGGGGGGCTGAGGGGGTCAATTACCCCGGGCCCGGGCTTTAGAGGGCCCGGGGAATCTCAAAATGATATCCAAGCTTTTTGCTTACAGAAAATAAACAAACAACACCTTTAATCACCTTTCGTAGATAGCAATCATTTTAAATTTCAACAAATTGTATAAAACTCTGAACGTGTCTGCACCCCACTTAAGCAATTGTTGGTTTTTGGCGTCGGCTTTGCAGCATAAATTTTAATTCATTTTCTGTTGCAACAGAAAAATTCGGTATGATGCAAATTTTTGTACAGTGATATATGTATGTACGTGTATGTATGTATGTAAGCAGCGATACGCCGAAAACAAACGAAGCTTGCGAAGCTAAAATTTGCTTTGGTGCTTCGTACAGTTGAATTCGATTGCTGTTGCACTAAAACGTATTTTTTGCACCATACCTGTTACAGTAACTAACTAATGCTGAACGTTCCTTCAGTGTTCTTGCAAGAATAAAGAACTTCCATCGATCGTGTTCAACTCAAGAACGTCTCACAGGACTTGGCATACTTTGTATTGAAGCACCAACAGCGAGACAGTTGGATTTTGACACTATAATAGATAATTTTGCAGCTGCTAATGCCAGAAAGGCTCACTTGTGTTAATTAAAGTCTTTTGATATACCAAATTACTACCAACAAATATTTGTATTCCAATTTAAAGAAATTTATTTCATACAAATAAAGCAATATATACTGAAACAAAATTCATTCAGACCTATGGTCCCACGGACAATATTACTCAGTATGACCCATGGATTCAGAAACTGGATGTACCTTTTGAACAATACATTTGACCCAACGTAATATATATATTTCCATGTAAACATATTTACTTGATCTGTATTAATGTATAGATAAATTAAAGTTCGTAACTATATATTCATTGAATTTTGATTTTGAGAATTTGTTCATTTAGTATGGGGGCCCGTAGTTTTTTTGACCCCGGGCCCGGATTTTCTCTCGGCGGCCCTGTGTATGTATGTACATACACATGTACACAACACTCTGTGTGCTACGTACAGCTGAGTATAAAAACATGCTAAATTGATCTGAAAACACAGAATAATTTTGCACTTGTTTGCTTATCTTAAAATAGTCTTAATGGATTAAAGTAACCAAAAGTGAGAGCATTAAAAGCGAAATATTTATAAACAAACAACTAGAAATTTGCATTTATAGGTACTCATATCAATGTATGCGTAAATGGAAAGATTGTGACAGTAGATTGTCTTAACATACAGTCCTTAATAGAACATACATAAGTTCATACATCCAACTACGAGATAACAATAAGAAATCACAATATTAAAAGGCATAGTAACTGTAAAAATACCAAGGTATACATACTTACGTATGAATGTACATACATTTGACCGGGGCAATTTGTATGGACAAAAATTTATCGATATCGTGCCGTCGAAATTAGATTCCCCGAAGTAAAAAAATTTTGCACGGCATGGGTCTAAAATGAATTTCATGTTCCTGAATTTGATGTTTATGTACCAAAATGAATTTCAGAAAATCTAAAATTTACAAAATATCCAGGCCAATATACACATCAAATTCAATCAAAATGCTGAATCAAGATATCAAATCAGATTAGAAGTCGGATGAGTCGTTTTGAAGATATTGCCTGATTTTGGATTTTGAAGGCTGAACTCTCAATATCACATATTGTTGCATTCAGGCCCGACGAGAGGGGGGGGGGGCTGAGGGGGTCAATTGCCCCGGGCCCGGGCTTTAGAGGGCCCGGGAATCTCAAAATGATATCCAAGCTTTTGCTTACAGAAAATAAACGAACAACACCTTTAATCACCTTTCGTAGATAGCAATCATTTTAAATTCCAACAAATTTTATAAATCTCTTAAAGTGTCTGCACCCCACTTAAGGAATTGTTGATTTTTGGCGTCGACTTTGCAGCATAAATTTGAATTCGTTTTCTGTTGCAACAGAAAAATTCGGTATGATGCAAATTCTTATACAGCGATATGGGTATATCCTGGGCGTTTCGGACGGTATGTTCGCACGATTTTTTGAACTTTTGAGGCAGAAATATCGCGAAATATTGTATCGTTTTATGATAAAAGGAAAGATTTAGGCCACAGCTAATGATTAAAGTATGTTAGCGACAGAAATTTAGTTTAATGCCTCTGTTTTAGCCACTTAAACTGCGTTCCGGACGCTACAAAAACACGTCCATTTTTTTTTTTTGAGTGGCTAAAACAGAAGCCTGGCATAGCAGGTGAGCACTCTACCCACTGCACCACAGCGGCCATGTATAGATAAATTAAAGTTCGTAACTATATATTAATTGAATTTTGATTTTGAGAATTTGTTCATTTAGTATGGGGGCCCTTAGTTATTTTGACCCCGGGCCCGGATTTTCTCTCGGCGGCCCTGGTTGCATTTCTGAAATTTTGTATTTGGAGCACTTATTGCAAAAAAAATATCGTCAGCGGAAATCATCAATATCTGATGACTAGCGAATTCAATCTGATTTCATATCTTGATTCAGCATAAGATTTTGATGGAATTTGATTGGCCTCTTTTAAAGAGTTTTGTACATTTTAGATTTTCTGAAATCCGTTTTGGTGCATAAAAATCAAATTCTGGACCTATGCCGTAGAAGAATTTTTACACGGAAAAAATCGCCCCAGTCTAATGTACATGCATTCATACTAGTGCTGGAAAACTATCGATAGTGGTCCCATCGATTGACCATCGATAGTTTTAAAGGCAACCATCGATAGTATCGATTATCTCAGTTTTTTTGCTTAATTTTTTTAACAGACGTGGTAGTTATGTACCCAGTAAAATACTATCGATGGTTACAAAAAACCATCGATAATCGCTATGGCATCGGACCCATCGATAGTATCGATAGTTCAATCGATGGTTTTCCAGCACTAATTCATACGTACATATACATATCGTCGTTTAAAGTGCATTTTCGCATAGCGGACGGTGGTTGAATTTTACAGGAAAGCATAAAAACTATTTCATTTCAAAACCGTTACTTATTTCTGCATACAAACTTAAATTTGAATAGTTACGTAGATCAGTTTGTTAGCTAAAACATCAACTTAGTGTCAAAAAAGGAAACAAAAATGTCCCTTGCGCGAAAATGCAAATACCTCTTACGCGAAAATGCACTAAACGACGATAAGTAGGTATGTAAGCCTCCAACATGAGAAGCATTGTGGGTTTATTTCAATGGCAGCTAATTGAAATATCTCCCGCAGCTTGCCGTTCAGTTCCGACCTGTATTCGAACCTTAGACTTATTGTACTTAAGAGATCCGAGCACTTACACGTTATCCTACAACGGCACATATATATATAATATATATAATATATTATATATATATATATATAATCAGGATCTCGAAAATGGCTCCAACGATTTTCATGAAATTTGGTATGCAGGGAGCTTCGGAGGTGAACTCTCGAAAAATATAATTTTTTTTACTAACTTTTATCCCGGGTCCCGAGATATGGGTCAAAACGTGGACCCGGATGACCCTCGAATGTCTCTGAGCGATATGGGTATCAAATGAAAGGTCTTGATGAGGACTTCAACTTAGAATGCTTTTATTTGTGGTGCCTAGGCAGGGTCCCGAGATATGGGCCAAAACAAGGACCCGGATAACCCTCGAATGTCTCTGAGCAATATGGGTATCAAATAAAAGGTCTTGATGAGGACTTCAACAGAACTCTTTAATTGTGGTGCCTAGGCCGGGTCCCCAGATATGGGTCAAAACGTGGATCCGGTTGACCATCGAATGTCTCTTAGCAATATGGGTATCAAATTAAAGGTCTTGATGAGGACTTAAACATAGAACTCTTTTAATTGTGGTGCCTAGGCCGGGTTCCGAGATATGGGTCAAAACGTGGACTCGGATGACCCTCGAATGTCTCTGAGCGATATGGGTATCAAATTAAAGGTCTTGATGGTGACTTTAAAATAGAACTCTTTTAATTGTGATACCTAGGCCGCGTCCCCAGATATGGGTCAAAAGGTGGACTCGGATAACCCTCTAATGTCTCTGAGCGGTATGGGTATTAAATGAAAGGTCTTGATGAGGACTTCAACATAGAACTCTTTTAATTGCGATGCCTTGGCCGGGTCCCCAGATATGGGTCAAAACGTTGATCCGGTTGACCCTCTAATGTCTCTGAGCGAGATTGATTTCAAATGAAAGGTCTTGATGAGGACTTGGGCATATAACTATTTTAATTGTAATGCCTAGGCCGGGTCCTCGGATATGGCTCAAAACGTGGACCGGGGGACCCTCGAATGTTTTGAGCGGTATTGGTATCAAATTAAAGGTCTTAATGGGGACTTGAACATAGATGACTCCGAAAATTAGGCTTCAATATAGAGATCTCTACGATGTAATGCTCAACCTGGTTCCCTAAGTAAAGGGAACATGAAAAGGAAAAAGAAAGTCGAATGGAATGGAATGGGAATGGGAAAGGAAGAGGAAACCAATATAGAATGGGAGAGGGCAAGGGTGAGAGAGAGATTGGGAGAGGGGAAGGGAGAACGAATAGGGGGGTGAGAGAAAAGGAGGGGTTAGGGAGAGCGACAGGGAAAGGAAAGGGAAAAGGAAAAGAAAAGGAAATGGAGATGAAAGATAAAGAGACAGGAAAACGAAAAGTAGAGGGAGAAGGACATGAAGAGGTAGAGGTATCACGGCCAAGCGAGTCGGATCTACTTTAGTTCTGGATATCACAAATGGCTTCAACAATTTTCATGAAATTTAGTATACAAATATATATAAAAATACAGGTCGCAAACTTCTGAAAAGTATAATTTTTCCACTAATTTTTTTTTATTTTAACTTTTTATTTCGCTTGCGAGGACCTGCGAAAAAATGGCAGCCCGAGATAAGCTCGGTCATCCAGGTACTAACGTTAAAGAATAACAAATTTTACAGGAGTGATGTTTTTCTGCTTTTTTTTTTTTCTTTTTTAGTAAGTATTTGTAAAATGTTCAAGGTAGCTACTCTAATCCAAATTAAATATAGGTTAGGTTAAGTTGCGTGAGCTGAGGTCTGAAGACCCCTCACCTAGACCACATATGGTCCATAGTGTTGCCAACATACACTCGGAATACACGCCTTCGCAAGTTTTAATATTTTGTGAATTTCCCGGTCCGCAATGCTCTCTAGAGACGTGAAGTATGCAGAGCCGAGATAGTTAAATCGTAGTCTGTCGAAAGCTGGAGATTGGCAGAGAAGGTGCTCCAATTAAATATACTTAAGTCTTAAGCTAATTTTTATCCTCAAAACTATGTCAAATTACTTTTAACTTAAATATGGTATATACAATGCGATAAATAGATATGTATATTGGACTAAGTGGAGCCATTAGCCAAATAACAGCAATTTGCCGATATCTCAAAAACCTTCCCATCGAATTAAAAATTAACCCGATTTTCCGAATCAGCGACCGATTTTACATATAGATAGGATATTGGCGTACAAAGTACGGACAAGAAATTTCATTTTGTGATCCAGTGTAATTAGAGAATACCAAATATACATAGAGTTCCCAAAATTAGGAAGCAACTGGCGCGCTCTGGTGGACTCGACCAGAATCGTCTAGGCGGTTAAGCGCCAATCAAGAAGAAGAAGAAGGTGTACAATTTTCTTCAAATCAATGACTAAAAAACACGTTTTAAAGATTACTAGTAAACCCGGCCACGCGATGCTGTGGCTTTCAATTAAACTGTGCGACAATTTGAGGGTGGAAGACCACTTATTGCCACATTTGAAAATTTTTTGATATACCTTCATAGCTACTGGTTATTTTTATTTTCTGTGGATCTAGATTTTTTATACATAAATTTTGACCAAGGAGCCCCATAGTGAAGTTTTGTGCCGAATATTTTTCTAGACTATGGTAACCTTAAAGCGACCTACAAAAGGCCATTTGGCGCGCTCCTCCTTTTTTTCTAGTTCTCTTTCTCTTCCCCTTTCCCCTTTATTTGCGCTTTATTTTCCCTTTATCCATTTTATTTTTCATATTTCCTCTTTCGCTTCCTGTCCTTCGCCATATCCGTCCCTTTCATTTTCCTCTTCCCTCTCCTTTTATTACCCATCTTCAGTGCTAGGCCTTGCATGACACTTCAAATTTAAAAATGAGATAAACTGTAGCGTAAAAATGGATTATTGAACGGTGGCACCCTTTTTGTAAAAATTTTAATAAATTACTCATTTCCATGCAAGTCCTTTCATATGATACCTCAAATTTAAAAATCAAACAAACTATAGCGTAAAACTGAATTTTTGAACAGGTGGCAACCCTTTTTGTAACATTTTTATTAAATTACTTAATATCAGGTCAAGCCCTTTCATATGGTGCCAAAAATTTTAAAATCAAACAAACTATACAGTAAAATAAAATTTTCAAACATCTGGCAACCCTTTTCAAAAAAATTAAACCTTCCTAAACAGGTCAAGCCCTTTCATCTGACACCACATTTTCGATCGGTTAGCAAATACAAATCTTCTACGCTCATAAAAATATGTATATCTAGCTTGCGCTTCGCGAACGAAAAAGCGTATGCTTTGTAACCGGTTTATTTTATCCCATTTGGCTACTATTTGTATGGAATCATACAAACTAAAAAGACTCAAAATAAATTCAACATCAATATCAAATGTAAGGCATCCTAGCTAGATTAATCCTTTTCCTTAAATGATGGCACAAACAAAAAATTACTGAAATTGAGGTGAGCAGAAAAGAACGATTGGAAAAGGTTTGTTGCTAGCAATTGCAAAATAGGAAAGCTGAGTATATGTGCTTGAATTCCAGTTATCTTAACGTTTTCATTCACACACACATAAGTATAAGGGTCTTAATTTACGGATCTCTCATTTATGTGTATGTATGCATATGCTTTCTAAATAATGAGGTGCGATTAGCGCTGCACTGTGATAAAGCCTGCAGTTAGTTTAGTGTGAATGTGAATAAAAAACGGCCAAGTAATCCATTTCGGTTGGCAATGCACTGAACTGAAATCGAAACTACCCTGCAATCAAAACAAGTAGTCGTTAACTCGGTTACTACTTACTCCATATTGTACTATTTTCTATATAGTTTACTATAACGAGTTTTAACCTGATTAGCTCGGTTTTTATACCGGCTCCGAACAGCAATTTAATTTTTTAGGTGAAGCTTGTTCATAGCAGGAATACACTCGTAGGGAATGCCATCGCCGATAATGATCGTTATTTTCTTGAAACCCCCAGAAATGGGAATCATTTCATGTTTGCTGGGTTATCTTCGATAAGAGCTTTTTTTCCGAAAATTATAAGTAAAAGCTTTTGCTTTGCCTTTTTTCCCGAAGAATTGCGTCACTACCATGCCTTCATCAGGAAGTTTTTTTTTATGAAAAAATGCAAAGAAACATTAATACAAATAATTATTTTTATTATAACTATGATTATATTCAACCAAATAGCACAATTTCCCATACCTTAACACAACTATTGAATTTAAAAGTTTACCAAAACAACACACATTTCCATATAGGCATTCCATTTTGATGTAACTCACAATCAAAATAAAATATTTATATGGAAATATGTGTTTTTTTGGAAAACTTATACGGAATAGTACAGTTCATCTTCGGCTACGGGGTAACAAAGGTTAAATCTATATACATAACACATTTGCTTAAACTCTATCTAACTATCATACCACTTTACTGACTAGATACAGTTTGCCTAAATCTTCTAGTTAATGAGCTATGACTGAATGTGTTAGCACTTTCGCGTAACAGATACTAGGTTTCTATGTACATATGTACATTAGGGTGGCCCCCTTGATCGGTAACAGCACAGTCAAAGATATTACATGCAAAATTTTGGTCCCGATCGGAGATGGTTAAAGAGTGTCGTACAGGAGTCAAAGTTTAGAAAACTCTATGGAAATTCAAAAAATTAAATTAATTTTTTTTTATATATGTACATATAATGCCTGAAATCGATAGTCCTGAACTTAAACATGTTTAATATAAATTTTAGTCCCGATTGGATATACATAGTTAAGGAGTGTCGTATAGGGGTCACATATGGTTATATGAATTTTGACCCCTGTGCAACAACCCCTAACCGTCTCCGATCGGGACCAAAATTTAAATTTGGTATGCTTGAGTGCAGAGCTAGCAATTTTGGGCATTAGATATAAAAAAATGTATTTTAATTTTTTCAGCCTCCATAAAGTTTTCTGAAATTTGACCCCTGTACGACATCCCTTAGCCATCTCCTATCGGGGAAAAAGTTTATATGTAGTGTATCTTCGACTACATACTATATCAGCATCGAGCTAGGAGGTGAGGTTCACGAAATATGATATACAATTTGTCTCCATTCTTTTGAGGACCACCCTAATGTTCATATGTACGTATGAAAGTGCGGTTCGAATACTAAATATTTTCTACACCATTTTCTAGCTAATCTTTGTCTAAGTTGTTTTGTTTGTCATGGTTTTGCAGGTTGTCTTTAATTTTTTATTTTTATTTCATTTTTTTTCTATGTCTTACGAGCTGCCAACAAAGAAAAAAGTCAATGAGGTTGCTATCGAAAAGTTTCCGCATCATTAAGTTAATATTAAGTGGAGCTAACACATTGCAAAAGTCAGCAATAACAGATGTGAAGGTTATTTTTTTCCTTTAATAGGTGAGAAGAGTTAAATTATTCAACGCTTTTTAATGCCCTTAATTTTATATAATACCAGCGAATTCCCGTCCCGCTTCGCAACAACGAAACATATTTTTACGTCAAGAGAGTGTTTCTAACGTTTTCTTTCTTTTTTCCTTATCTTTGTCTTTCCATTTCAGGTACCCATTTTAACAGTTATTTTGTTTTCGAGGTCAAAAAAATCCGAACCAATAAATTATGCTGAGTGAAAATTCTTGACATCAAAATGACTCCAGGACCTCTACAGTATCCATGATGCATTATTTTTATTTTTTCTAACATTTTGGAAAACATTCCTCTTATAATCCGAACTTTTCTTTTTTTAAGTCGAAGAATAACAGCTAAATCCGGACTTTTTCCGGCCAATATAAAAGTCCTCTCCGCATATGCGGTTGAGACAAATTTGGTTCCAGTCGATTTGTATTGATTTCTAGAATCAAATGGGCTATATTTCTTTGACACGCGACCTTTCACCAATTATACATTCTGCTGCTTTTAGTATGGCATAAAACTCCGACTGAAAACCCATCGCCATTGTATAGTATACTTAGATAGTATACATACGATAAGATGTATATACAACCTACATATATGTATGTATGCCTGATTTGTGCTGAAATCCTGTAAAAGAAAGTTTCAGCCAAAGAACATGTAAAAAGTCTCCAGATAGTACCCAGGGAAATAAATGATTCATTTGTCTGTCAAAGTACCCCAACTTGTCTTGATTCTATTTTCCACAAGGGCGATCCCAGCAGCACTCTGTTGTTCCTTGCTGTCAATGGCTACATAACTTAAAGGAGAAGCCGACCTCTTACCAAAGTTCAACCGTAGATCCAGATTCAGTATGCATTTTAAGGCAGTGTTGCTATATTACGTGGGAGCTGACTGAAGTTGGTCCAAAAATGGGAAATTCGTTAAAATTTTTTAGTGATATTTTATTTCAAATTTCATCGGTTGAAATGGGTAGGAGAAAATGGGAAATTAAAGTGACTGTAAATATTCAGTGAATGTCAAATAGCATTTTAAACCATGGTAGAAAAATAGAAGGTAAAATCACTTATTGACGCAGGCAGCCATGTTAGCCATTTGACTTTTATTGAATTTATGACATTTCATTGAAATCATGCTACCAGAGTAAACAGCAGCAAATGTTTTTTTGGGCCGAAATCTGAAGTTTGTGAAATCAAATTAATTTATTTTCAAAAAAGCAATTGTGATTTGTGCAAACTAAATAAATAAATAAATTTACTTTCATACGCGTAATTTGTGAAAAAAGATTTGAAAAATGAGCTGCCTCTTCAGGGGATGCGAAAATACCGTGCACTTTTGCAAAGGCTCAGCGGTAAAGTTTTTTAGGTTTCCAGCAATTCCGTTTATAAGGAATCAATGGCTTCAAGCGTGCCAAATAGAGGAAGTTGATCTTCCAAAGAACCCGTTGATTTGCTCAGTGCATTTCGGTGCTAGCGATATTAGTAGCACAAACAACAAAACGTTATTATCGAAATGTAGAGTGCCAAGTTATAATGCGAAAACAAAGTATGGACGCAATAATTAAAATGTGCATAAATCTTAATAAAATATGTATTTTTTAGAGTGCAATTAGTGGAAAGCTTTGCGAACAAAAATCTTGAGGCTGTAGATACGTAAGTGCTTTATAAACAAACATTTAATTGAAAATATCTCGAAGACATCCTGATGAAAAAAAAAAGATTACAAAAACAAACAAAAATGAAAAAACTTACAACTTAAATGAGTTTAATAAAGAACTTTAAAATATACCTTCTTGTTTCCTTTAATCTGAATTCTGCATTTTTGCTTGTATTGTACTCCTTCTCTTCCCTTTCTGTAAGATAGGAGTGAAAAAGGACGAGCAAAATGTAAACAAAAAATTTGTTCGGACATAACGATGACTCCAGCCTTACTTCTTTGTTAAATGCTCTGTCTGTTGTATTGCGTAAGGCTTTGTATTAAATATTCGAGCGAAACACTTCCCACTTTTCACATCCCTTATAATAATATATGACTTTCTTTGATAATTTCTGAGCTTTCTTCAACTCAAACTAAAATTACCAAAATTTTCTTAAACAATCTCCATTTTTATATTTGTCCAATATGGCAGCCTCACTCATAATGTTTACAAAAAAGATACTTCAGAAAAATTCAATAGCCGTCAAAAAGTTTAAAGTGAAATTACCTTCTGAATTTTTATACCATGTTTTAAACGGTTGCACTGTTTTTTTTTTTGTTTTCGAAGGAATAATTGAATTACTCCAAGGCATTTTTAAAATAAATTTTCAATTTAATGTTCTTTGCAATTAATTTGTGAATTCCCAAAAGAAGGCAATATTTTCTCGATTGAGCAATTTTATTCGAAAACATTTATTGAAATCTCTTTTCTTGCATTCCGTGGCACACTCGAATGAAAGATTTATGTATTTTGATGGTACAATTTGTGCAGCGAAATAGTATAAAATAAATAAATAACATAAAGCAAGAACAACAACTAAAATAAACACTAACATTTTCTGTATTTTTTTTTTTTTTGTAATTGCTAGACATATTCAAATTGAACTCTTACTCAACTTTAGCCTCATGTTTAACGGCGACTAGAAAAATATTACAAAAAATAATAAAAGACAAAGGAGTATAAAATAGAGGAGACTAAAATTGTGGATAAAACGGCGGGTCACATTCATGTAATACTGTCGTTCGAAATTTTGGCAAAAGGACGTGCAATTGTTTTTAGCATACTTTGCTTACGACGTGTGTACTTACAAACATACATACTAATGCACATATTCAAGAATCAAGAGAATGCAAAGCTGCGATGTACGCCAAAGAATGAAACGAGTACAAGGCATGTCCTTGCTTTACTGCACATCATCCAAAATGAGCCCCACATTTTTTTATACGCAGCTGTGCTATTGTTACTGTCGTACCATGACTTGCCGTCCGAGAAAGCAGTTCTTTAAAAAATCAAAAGTACAGAAGTTGACAAAATCGATTTGCGACCATGCCCACTTTTTAACAACATTTTCATTTCAAGATCGTGTGGAAATATTTTAAGTGACATACATATTATGTATGTATGTATGTATGTATCAGACTTGTTAAGTAATGCAACCTTTCGGAATTATAATTCCTCGAAATTGAGGTCAGATGAATGAAATCCCTTTTTGGCAATTCCGCAATCGGGAATTGAAATTTTAATTCATAAATCCGGGAAAGGAATTGCTGCATTCCCAATTCCTTTCTCCAATTCCATGGAATGCATTCCATAGAAATGCATTCCTTTCCAATTCCTTTTCAATTCCTTTCATTTACACTTTACCTCACAAAAGAAACAGTTTCAAACTTTATTAGTACACAAAAGGAATTGAAAAAAAATTGTAATTCCATTTGCGGAATTGGAAAGGAATTCAATTCCCGAATGCAAAAAGGAACTGGAATTGAATTGATTCCGAAAAATTAATTAACGGCTGCATTCCAAAAACGCAATGTACGTACATATGTACATTAGGCCGTGTCGCCTTATATGGACTAAAAAAAAAAGTCCACCCCATATGATGTCCTTTTGGAAAACATTTCCGGAAATTTTTTAATTTTTTTATTTTTTTGGGACACCGCTAGCTGTCGCTGAAATTCATTCTTTCTTATCTTCGGTGTTTATGGTCCGACCCCCAAGTTCAATACAGCAATGTGTTTGGTCTGTGGGGAAGGTTTCGGCCATATAGTCGAATTAACGCTGTATGCGCTATTGGGGTCACAACCACCCAGCACTTAATCTATACCACCTTAATGCCCCTTGTATTGCTTGCATGTTAAATACCGTCAGAAATCATCAATCTTTTGCAAAATATGTATTTCGATCGCTTCAGTAGAACCCGAAATATAACACATTCGACATCTCGAGGAATATATGTTTTTCGCTTCCCGTGGTCTTCTAGGTCCATTTTACAAAGGTTTGTTCTGCAGGACAGGTATAATTTTTGGAAAAATAAGCGAAATATTCCATCAAAAATTGAAAGCGATAAATAAGAGAAATGTTTCCTTAAAAAACAATCCTTAAAAAAAATCGATTTTGTAGAACTTTACGGGAAGGTGACGAGAACCCGCCGTTTTTTAATAAACCACCACCAGTTTGAAATAAATGAGCGATATATTAATTCACAGTCGTTAGTAATATTAAAATAACACAAAAAGCAAGTCATATTCGAGACAATTGAATTTTGTAAACTTATATGTAATTTTTGTTAGCTCTCAACTGGCTGTTAAAATTGCATTTCACTCAGATTTCGATTTTTTCATAGTTTTTCTTGTGAAGAAAAGCGCTTAAATATTTTTGCATGTCCAATTGGAATGAAAAGTACAACTAAAACATTGCGTATAAGAGAAATAGATAGAAATAGCAACAACAATAACAACAACAAAAACAACAAGTAAGAGCGCGGCTGTCTTCGGCCGTACCGAAGACTTCATACCCTTCATGAATGGGTCTGATTTTGTTTAATTTACACAGATTTTGAACTTGGCAGTTCAGAGTAACATCGTTTAGGTCCATATGGGTACAAACACAGCAAAGTTGCATGCCCTTATCTGTTTAAGTGGAGAAGTTATACCCTAAAATGTCTATATCAGAACAATCGGAGCTATATGTTATGGTGGGCCGATTCGGCCGTTTCCGAAGAATGATCAGCTTCTCATAAAAATACACTCACAGTCCGAATTTCATGCAGATATCTCAAAAACTGAGGGACTAGTTTGCGTTCACACAGACAAACAGTCGGACAGACGGACATGGCTTAATCGACACAGCTCATGATCCTGATCATACTGGTATATATTTTGGTGGGTCTGTGACGCCTCCTTTTGGTACTTTCAAGATTTGTATTATGGCACAAGGTTATAATAAAATTTCATTATCATGAAAGGTATAAAAACAGCATTAATTTCTTTGCGATATTTCTAATCCTTTGGCATACTCTTTTACATTTACATACATATATACACACATATGTATGTATGTATGTACATAAATATTTGGTATGCTATTTACCGATGCTTTACAACAACAACAAAACCATTTACAATAACAATGTGATTCACTGTTGACATATGGGCATTTCCTTCCTTCACTGTGCCTTTGAACGGCTACTACCCACATCACATCCACTTCTCTTTCGGTTTTTTGCTGTTGGTTGTTGCTACTGCCGCAATTTGGCTTGTTGGCTTTTTGTCGCCATCTTAAGGACCTTTGGCGTCATTCAAGTTCAATTGGTTTCGTGGCGACCCAAAACACACTCGAAACATTTATTTCGCCGATTTTTAATATTTTCATTTTTCCTTTTAGCTCTTCAAACCAAATTTTTATTTTATTTCAATATATACTCGTTTACATATTCTATTTGATATTCATATCCTCCTAAATACATACATATGTACATATGTGAACGCATACATTCATATTTACATATGCATGTAACTTGCAGTTCACTGTAGCTAGTTGGGAACTAGCGATATTACGGGTTCCAAAAAAACACCACTAGTTCAGCGCCAATTTCCTTTACATATATTGAACTGGCAATTATGCTTTTCCGATCCCTCGGGCTTATTTTTAGTTTATTTTATTTTATTACTTTTTAAAAATATTTTTTACATTTTTATTTAATAAATAAATAAAAAGAAATAAATAAAAAAAAAATTATCAGCCGCCTTGACATTGACAGGATTCGAACCCGCGCTCGGCAAGCTTAAAGTCACACGCGTTAACCACTGTGCCATCGCGTCACTTGCTTTAAGCATGTTAAATGCTGCACTTAAATGGCAGATGTAAAACTGTAGAATTTTTAGGAACACTGGTAGTGTCGAAAAATTAACTAGCTGCGCAACAGTTATGAACTAGAGATTTTCTCCACCGGGATAAAACTCAGAAGTCGTAAATGTAGGGTACCTAATTGTACGGATAATAAATACATAGTACGTGGCTGCTCTTGTTAGTAAGGTTCAATAAATGAGTAAATCTTTGATATGCAAATTAAATTGATGGTTAATTTGTGAACACTGAGTTTGAACTTGGGTTGGAGGTAACTTTTCTTGAAAGTGAGAGCGCTTTGATCGCTACCCTGCAAAAAATGCGATTAATTCAGGACGTGTCCGGGATCAATCGCAAGGGAGCATGCGACTAATACAATTTTACATCCCTTTACATGGGGCGAATTGATCGCATTTGTTCGAGAATGTCCTATGAAGAAACTAATTGTTCAATTTGTATACCCGAACGGGTACAAAAGTAGATTAATCGCTTACATCCCGAACGGGTACAAATGTAGACTAATCGCTTTCATCTCGAACAGGTACAAATGTAGATTAATCGCTTTCATCCAAAGTTGTAAGCCAAGCCTATTTTTTATGAAAATGTAAAAATTATTAATTGTTATATATGTTAGAAAAAAGTTTATTTTTGTAACATTTTGTTAAAATTATTATTCATCATTGTTATTAAGAGAAAGGGTGTTCAGTTTTACCTATTATTATAAAATTTTTTTAATTCATACATTGAATATTTTTGTAAAATTTCTACATTTAATCAATCTAGATTTGTACCCGTTCGGGATGAAAGCGATTAATCTACATTTATACCCGTTCGGGAACAATTGGTCT
Source organism: Urophora cardui (assembly GCA_960531455.1). NCBI lineage: Eukaryota > Metazoa > Arthropoda > Insecta > Diptera > Tephritidae > Urophora > Urophora cardui. Next base: position 53,871,828 of record OY482674.1, on the reverse strand, counting down.
ACATTTATACCCGTGCGGGAACAATCGGGGACTAATTGTGGACCGATTGTTCCCGAAAGAGATGAATCCGGGACAAATCTCTTTCGGGATTAATCGCACATTTTTTTGCAGGGTATGGCGAACAAACATACATACATGCATATATGTACATACGTACATGCATATTGTTAACATTCGCTGCGCAAACATGCGATAGCCACACACGATGTTGTTTGGCCACTTGTTCAGCGACGACTAACTGTGTAACCTAAATCAAACGCAAGTCGTCAATTTAACGCACGCACGCAAATTTTTCATATGCGTTGAACCGTAATTGACTTGCGTGCGTGTTCAGATAAAGAAATAGAAAAATACAGAAAATCAGAGAAAATCTTGTTATTTTGTGGAATATGTACCTAACAGACACGATATCAAAAGCAAGTGTCAATTTTTTTGCAAACAATCACCCACAATGCTTAATTTCAACTGTCACGCAAAACAAAAATTGGGCGTCGAATTTGCTTTTTACGCACGCCGTTCAATTTCGGTTACTCCCATACAAGTTGTATGGGCATGAGAAATTTTTGACAGTAAATTGACGGCGTGCGTTTGATTTAGGTTACACAGTAATAGGCCCGTCACATAGCATACGTCAATCCGTCTACGTCGACGTATGTGACTGACAGCTCACGTACTTGACGGAGAGGTCGCCACATAGGAAACGTTGGCGGATATACAAAAATCAGCTGTTTGATTAACCTTTAACTACAGAGGTGGTGGCAAAAATTTAACTCTTTAGAATATTTTGTAATTTCTCTTTTAAGTTGCCCTATTGAAGTTCAGTTTTCAGTAACTTCACATCTCCTGATAATTCTTGACCATTTTGTTTTATGGAGGAATGTTATACAAATGAGAAAAAACTCGAAAAGCAAATTGCAAAAAAAGTGAACTTCAAGAGTAGCTAAAGGTTAACAATCAAAAGCAATCAGCTGACATAGCGACGGATTGACGTATACCAAAAGTTGACTTTTGGGCAACTTCGGTACGTTGCGGCGACGGATCCGTCGTACGTGTGACGACGTACGTTTAAATGCCGACATTTTACTGAGGTGTCAGTCACATACGTCGACGTAGACGGATTGACGTATGCTATGTGTCGGGGCTATAAATCATTTTTTTAACAAAGAGCGCAACCTGTCTGTGTGAAGAGCGTAACCTGTTTGTCTGATCTTAACTGTGTAACCTAAATCAAACGCAAGTCGTCAATTTAACGCACGCACGCAAATTTTTCATATGCGTTGAACCGAAATTGACTTGCGTGCGTGTTCAGATAAAGAAATAGAAAAATACAGAAAATCAGAGAAAATCTTGTTATTTTGTGGAATATGTACCTAACAGACACGATATCAAAAGCAAGTGTCAATTTTTTTTGCAAACAATCACCCACAATGCTTAATTTCAACTGTCACGCAAAACAAAAATTGGGCGTCGAATTTGCTTTTTACGCACGCCGTTCAATTTCGGTTACTCCCATACAAGTTGTATGGGCATGAGAAATTTTTGACAGTAAATTGACGGCGTGCGTTTGATTTAGGTTACACAGTAAGATCTATGAAACGCCGAGGTATGGACTAAACTCCTCAGTTAACCCATTAACTATATGAATGAATATTTTAGTTCAATACATCGGCGTAGGCATGGGTAACACTGCGCTGCGCGGCGCAATTGCGCTAACACCAACCCTGGCGTTATTGCGCTAACTCCGATTTGGGAAATGCGCCAACTCAATATAGCGCCAACCCAATATAGCGCCAACTCAATTTTGTAATATAAAACACCAGCACCAATATAGAGGTAGTGTAAAATGGCGCAACCACAACGCCAATAACAGCACCGTAGTATATGTATACGTATGACACCGTCACAATTATGTATGCTTGATAGTGATCTAAGTGACTCTAATTTCCAGCATATTTTCACAAATATACGGATTAAGTTTCCAAATGATTATGAAAATTTAAATTAATTGTGCCCTCGTAAATGTAAGCAGAATTGCGCCAAAAGAAATAAAACGGGGATGGTGAACAGTAACAAGCGAAAAAATTTTATTTATCGATTATTCCATGACAATTGCGCTAAAGGTGTTATTGCGCCAGTACCGTGAGTTGGCGCCACGAGTGGCGCTGGAGTTATTGTATCAGCGCCAAAAAAATTGCGCCATTACCCATGGCTACATCGGCGTACTTCGTAAAAAAATATAGATAAAAACAGGGTTTGAATTTGCTTGCTGCAAAACAGCAATAGCCGATGTTTTTTGCTTATTGCTGAATTCAGCCGAGCCAAAAACGAAAACACGAATCATTCGCTTCAGTTTTCAGCTGAGTCGTGTTTGCTTGTATAGTTAAGCCAAGCAACTCAATTTGAGAGGGTTGCTTTTACTTCCAGCAATTAGTTGAGTAGTAAATTTTTGCTTACAGTTGCTTATTTTGCTGAAACTAGTTTTTAAGCAAAATTCAACATGAAAAGATGTTTACAAATGGACATGCATACATATTATGTGTACATACATACATACACATAAGTAAATATGTATAAAAAATCGAAATATGCGTAAACAAATCGTTTCAGCAAAATAAGCAAAAGCAGAAAAAATGCAAAGATACAACTAATTGCTGGAAGTAAAATGAAATCCCCCAAATCGCGTTGCTTTGCTTAACTATACAAGCAAACACGGCTCAGCTGAATACTTGGCTGGCCGAGTTTGCTAATTTACTTTTCGTTAGCAAAAGCAAAGCAAAAGCAAATGCAGCAAAAGTAGCTAAGCAATTTCAAACCCTGGATAAAAATAAACATAGTTTTCGACAGTGTGGTACCAAAAAAGTACAGTTGTTGCAACCCCTAAAGAGTTACCATGTCATGAAATGGATTACTGCGACAAGACATCAAAACTTATATTTACCAAGGCCGCTGTGTTAGTGGTGCCTCTTCGAAACAGGCTTTATACTCTCCTCCCATCTCTGAAGATGGATTGTTGTGCAGAGGGCTCAGAGCCACAGTTAGCTGCCTCAGAGATAGTTCGCCCGACTGAGCATCATATTACATTGCAACTAAATAGTAGATGTTTGAAAAAATTGAAGAATATTCAACATATGTATGTACATATTAATATTGATCTATATATCGTCGTACCATACGAAAACTAACATATTTAAAATTTCTGGCGAAAGCTATCAATAAAAAAATTCTGTACGAAAAGTAGAACATTTGACTTTTGGCCGACGAAAAATAATAAAATCGACTTTTGGCTGACGAAAAGTATCAGTAATTATATACTGTTTTTACATTAAAATTGTTGTTGTTTAAACGAAATTGATAGTTTTCGTCAGCCAAAAGTCGATTTTATTACTTTTCGTCAGCCAAAACTCGATTTTATTACTCTTCGTCGGCCAAAAGTTGAACTTTTTACTTTTCGTCAGCCACAAAAAATCTGATGTTAGTTTTCGTATGGTGCGACGATATGTACATATCGACCACTTTGCGAAAATTATCGTGAGAGTAATTTTCTCGATATTTACTTTTCGATGCAAATTTGTTCCACATCCTCAGCGCATCACCTGGTAAAATATTATAGCTGAAATTGTGTTCTCTAGTTATTGGTATTTACACAAACACTAAGGCATCTAAAGGTTAGTTCCCCTGCACCTAGTTGAATAGTATAATCTTACTAGTTTGGAAATTTCGGCAACAAGTTGGTTAACTGGTGGTTTTCTATAAGCAACTAGTATACTAGAAAAATATCAGTTTACAACTATATACATATATAACAAGTAAGGAAGCCTAAGCTCGAGTGGAATCGAATATTAGATACTCAGCTGTATGCTTTCATTGTTTGCTTGCGTTTGATGGAAACACGGTGTAGGTACTTTATATAAAGCAAGTGCTGCATAAAGTGGGCGAAGCCGCGCCCATTTTCAAAATTTTTATCAGTCATCCAACTAAGCATATGAATATTATTCTTTGTGCAAAATTTCATTCCTTTATGACTTCTAGTTACAAAGATGTCACGTTACAAATTCCCAAAGGGTGTTCCAGAAATATCTTTGTTAAAAAGTAGGCGTGGTCATAAACCTATTTCAATAAATTATTGCGTGTCTATTAACACAAGTTATGAAAGTGTATAAACCAAGTTTCGTAATAATATCTCAATTATTTGTCGAGTTATAGGCTAAGAAATCTCGTGCCACGCCCATTTTCCAAAATTTGTATATTTTTTGTTTCCGGTCTATTGTGGAACACTTGCCACAAAATTTCAATGAATTATCTTTATATTTGACAGAGATATCGCTTAAAATGCTTTTATTAGGCCACTTTATAATACCCATATATAAAAGTAGTCGTAGTCGTCAACCGATTTCGCTAAAATTTTCAACATGTATTACCACAAGTAATAAAAGTGTACGCACCAAGTTTCGTCATTATATATCAATTATTTGTCGAGTTATGGGCTCAGAAATCTCGTATATTCCAGCTTCTAAAAAGAGGCGGTGTCACGCCCATTTTCCAAAATTTTTGTGTTTTTCGTTGTATGTCCGCAGGTGGACTCCTGGCATAAAATTTCAATGATATATCTTTATATTTGACAGAGATATCGCTTAAAATGTTTTTATTAGGTCACTTTATAATACCCATATATAAAAGTGGGCGTGGCCGTCAACCGATTTTGACAATTTTTCGTCCAAACATTTGCCTAAGTAAGTATATCACGCGTACCAAATTTCATCGATATATCTTCAACAGTTTCTTAGTTATGACTCATAAAGCTTTCAATGTTTGCTCCTTAATAAGTGGGCGTGGCACCGCCCATTTTCCAAAATTCCATAAAATTTCTTCTTAGGGGCCTGAGCTCAACACGTGGGTAAAATTGCATCACTCTAGCTATATTAGTGACTGAGATACCAAATTTCCGATTTTTTCTATATAGGAAAAGTAGGCGTGGTCATGGTCCGATTTCGCCCATTTTCAATACCAACCGTTCCAGTCTCGATACCAACTTGCATTTCAAATTTCATCAAAATATCTCAATTTTTGCGCGAGTTAGAGTGTTTACAGACGGACGGACGGACAGACGGACGGACGGACGGACATGGCTCAATCGATTTCTCTTTTCACCCTGATCATTTTGATATATATAAGTCTATATCTATCTCGATTATTTCATTCTGTTACAATCCACCGTTATGTGATTAAAACTAGAATACTCTGTGTACTAGTACAGCTGAGTATAAAAATGAGTCGTGGTTTGAAAACCACTGGACTATACTGAATACTTCCTTCTGCAAATTAGTACGTAATTACCTCAACTCGGTTTTTGGGGTAAAAAGGGGAAAATATTGAAGGGGCTTGGCACCTCCCATACAAACTTGATCTGTAATGCTAAATATCTCTGGGAGTGTTCATCGTAGGACCCTGGAAGCTGGCACGGGGATAAGAAATATGTATCAGTGACATACTTATGAGAAACAAGTAAGGAAGCCTAAGTTCGAGTGGAATCGAACATTAGATACTCAGCTGTATGCTTTCATTGTTTGTTTGCGTTTGATGGAAACACGGTGCACTTAATATAAAGCGAGTGCTGCATAAAGTGGGCGTAGTCACGCCCATTTTCTAAATTTTTATCAGTCATCCAACTAAGCATATCAATATTATCCTTTGTGCAACATTTCATTCCTTTATGACTTTTAGTTACAAAGATGTCACGTTAAAAATTCCCAAAGGGTGTTCCAGAAATATCTTTCTTAAAAAGTAGGCGTGGTCATAAACCGATTTCAATAAATTTTTGCGTGTCTATTAACACAAGTTATAAAAGTGTATAAACCAAGTTTCGTCATAATATCTCAATTATTTGTCGAGTTATAGGCTAAGAAATCTCGTATATCCCTTTGTGTAAAAAGAGGCGGTGCCACGCCCATTTTCCAAAATTATTCTATTTGTTGTTTCCGGTCTATTGTGGAAGTTATGCCACAAAATTTCAATGACAGATCTTTATATTTGACAGAGATATCGCTTAAAATGTTTTTATTAGGCCCCTTTATAGTTCTCATATATAAAAGTGGGCGTGGTCGTCAACCGATTTCGCTAAAATTTTGAGCGTGTATTACCACAAGTAATGAAAGTAAACACACCAAGTTTCGTCATTATATATAAATTATTTGTCGAGTTATGGGCTCAGAAATCTCGTATATTCCTGTTTATAAAAAGAGGCGGTGTCACGCCCATTTTCCAAAATTTTTGTGTTTTTCGTTTTATATCCGCAGTTGGACTACTGCTATAAAATTTCAATGATATATCTTTATATTTGACAGAGATATCGCTTAAAATGCTTTTATTAGGTCACTTTATAAGACCCATATATAAAAGTGGGCGTGGCCCTAAACCGATTTCGGAAATTTTTCGTCCAAATATTTGACTAAGTAAGTATATCACGCGTACCAAATTTCATCGATATATCTTCAACGGTTTCTGATTTATGACTCATAAAACTTTCAATGTTTGCCCCTTAATAAGTGGGCGTGGCACCGCCCATTTTCCAAAATTTTTGTGTTTTTCGTTTTATGTCCGCATTTGGACTTACGCGACAAAATTTCAATGATAGATCTTTATATTTGACAGAGATATCGCTTAAAATGTTTTTATTAGGTCACTTTGTAATATACATATATAAAAGTGGGCGTGGCCGTCAACCGATTTTAACTATTTTCCGTCCAAACGTATGCCTAAGTAAGTAAATCACGCGTACCAAATTTTGTCGATATATCTTCAATGGTTTCTGAGTTATGACATATAAAACTTTCAAGGTTTGACCCTTAATAAGTGGGCGTGGCACCGCCCATTTTCCAAAATTTCATCAAATTTCTTCCTAGGGGCCTGAGCTCAACACGTGGGTAAAATTTCATCGCTCCAGCTATATTAGTGACTGAGATACCAAATTTCCGATTATTTCTATATAGGAAAAGTGGGCGTGGTCATGGTCCGATTTCGCCCATTTTCAATACCAACCGTCCCAGTCTCGATACCAACCTGCATTTCAAATTTCATCAAAATATCTCAATTTTTGCGCGAGTTAGAGTGTTTACAGACGGACAGACGGACGGACGGACATGGCTAAATCGATTTCTCTTTTCACCCTGATCATTTTGATATATATAAGTCTATATCTATCTCGATTATTTCACTCTGTTACAATCCACCGTTATGTGATTAAAACTATAATACTCTGTGTACTAGTACAGCTGAGTATAAAAATAGGAGCTATAGGAGGTGTGACATGTCCCATAAAAACTTAGGTTTTCATGCTGAATATGCCTGGAAGTGTTTTCCAATGTATCAAAACTTGGTGGCAGGATAAACAGAATCAATGGAAAACTTATTTGGAGTTATTGGAAAAGGGGCGTTGTACCCCCGGTGCAATTTTTGGTACTAAGAAACCCTGGAAGACATATCAATGAAAATAACTCTATATTAAAACCCTGATTAAGACCTCCTATTTGATACCAATATGTATTTCAAAAATAGAGATCTGGATAGGGATAGGGGGGTTTTCGGGGCGAATATATGTGTGTATATAAGTTTTATACAGAGAATTAAAAATTTTTAGTATTCGCAGTCATTACAATGGATTCTCAAGGACTATCCTTTAGGCCTTATAGGAATAAATTTTAGGCAGAACAACGTCTGACGGGTCATCTAGTATATGTATAGTAATTTAAGTGCAGCTTTGACACTCTTCGTACAAATGGGGCGATGACACAGTACTAACGCGTCTGACGGTTCGAATCCCGTCGAGGCGGCTGATAATTAGTTTTTTTTTTTTTTTTTGTTGTATAAAAATGTGCAAAATTTTTTAAAAGTAAAATAAATAAATAAAATGGGAAAAATACGCTAAGGGATCAGAAAAGCGTAATTAGTCCACTAATATTTTCCTAGGACAACATTTCATTTCATACAAGTCAAGATGAAAATATTATACTTTTATATCAATTTCTTCACTAATCGTCTGAGAATTGCAGAAATATGCAAAGCCGACGTCAAATGAACGAACAAAATAAAATACATAAAATTTGTTGAACAGCTAGTGGAAGCCAACTAGTATGAAGCTAACTAGTTTCTTTTTTCCGTATCCAAGTTGATCAACTAGTTTATTTTCATACTAGTTTATTTTTTCCTGCAGGGATTCTTCTACTTTTAAACTGTGTAGGTACACACAAATAGCTCACCAGTAGAGGTCGGAAACTATCGATAGTCAGCACCATCGATAGTGTACGATAGTTTTTTGCAAACTATCGATAGTATATCGATAGTTGACGATAGCTTCGGTTGATTTGGGAGAGTCTACGGCTACGCTCACACTGTAACCGCCTTTTGCCGTCCGGCAGCAAACACATCCACAAACACATCTGTTTTAAATGAGCTCACCCGAATGTAAACAAACTTTGCCCACCTGTCCTGGTCTTATTCTTACCAATACAAGAAAGTAATAGAAGATGATCCAATAAAACTTTTTTCAGTACATTGTTTTGTTTTATTTATTTATTAGCCATTTATTCTTGTTCAAAAAAATTAATATATTAACCAGAGGCCATAACAATTATAACAAATAAATATAAAAATCACTTGATAACAATTATTGAGCAATGGAAAAAATTTTCCATCATCAATAACAATTACTCAAAGATCGATATTTTTTCGATCAGATCATAATTGTTATGAGCTATTGATATTTTTTTCGATGTTCCATAACAATTTCTGGATGATGGATATTTTTTAGATCAGCTCATAATTGTTACTAGCAATTAATATTGTTCTCGATCTTCCATAACAATTACTGGATGATGGGTATTTTTTAGATCATCCCATAATTGTTATGAGCAATTTATATTTTTTCCATCTTCCATAACAATTACTGGATGATGGATAATTTTTAGATCAGTTCATAATTAATTAAGACTCGACCAAATGATAGCCCTAGCCAAGCGCTTTCATTTGATACCCATTTTGCGGTGTTCGGTATTCTATATTCGTATTCCGTATCCATATTTATTCGCTTTTCCACAATTATGAGCTGACTCAGTTATCGATAAATTTATCGAAATATATCGTAGTCCAAATAAAACCTGGGGCCATCCCCTTTCGTTTGATACCCATATTGTAGTGTAGTTTTAATATTTTTGGGTAATCGCATTTTAAACGACCATGCGACTAGAACGCATAGTCGTATTTATGTTGCTTTGACTACTTGCTAGTCAGCAATTCAAACCCTGCATGGAATAGTTACGGTTTGTTTGGTGCCTAGTCGTCACATTTCAAATTTTCAATAAACTATCGATAGTTCAAACGAGTCGAAAACCATCGATAGTGTAAACGATGTTCAGAAACCATCGATAGTGACGATAGTGCCATCGATAGTTTCCGACCACTACTCACCAGATAAACTCATTCATATGCATTTATACATCTATTAGCATAAAAATAGCTTGTCAGAACATTGTCTCCACCTGCTCACTTGCGCTTTAATCAGCACAAAATGCTGGCAGTTCCGTTGACATGTAAGACTGCCGGCGCACAATGGGAACGTTTCATACAAAAAACGGCCATAAATAGTAATAAGCACATCTCACACTGAACAACCAGGGATGTGATAAGTGGGCTTTTCCTACCAAAACTGGTCGGTTTTTTTCCTGTTGGTCGGATGGTCGCACGATTTGAATTTTGGTAGGTTTTTACCTTCCTTCAAGTAACATCACTGATTTGCTAGATTTTGCCACAACACTGTTGAAAGAACGTTTGAAAGTTCATGTATTCATGTTTCTTTCTCGCAGCAACAGTTTGCTTGAATACTTTTTGTGTTTCTCTTCGGCAGAGTTTTGTGTAAAGTGGATAAAAGAAGGTGAACGCATACGCATGAAAACCCTTTCTTCATTTTTTAGTTTGATGAAAAATGCGCTTAATGAAAATTGCTTTAGCGGGTTCACAAAATTTATTTTTAATCTGCTTACGCTTCCACACAGCTCTGCTGCACCGGGGCGCAGATTTTCTACACTTTCTTTAATAAAACCAAACTCAGAAACAAATTAGAAATAAGCACTACGCACAAAAAAAGATCTTAGATTCAATTTTGATATTTAATTAAAGTTCTGATCTCATTTGTATACCTACTTGGACCTACCTGTTAAACCATAGTCGTAACTATTTTAAAAGGTTAACATAGATTACATACACAAATTAATGTACATACATATGTATAAACGCATTCGTATATTATTATTTTAAGCTAAAACATGTGAAAATACTTGAAGAGTGATATGTATGTATAAGTTCCTATCAGTGGCGGATCCACGGGGGGGAGGGGGTTTTGGGGGTTCAAACCCCCTTGTGGTTTATCATTGATCCCAAATTAATGCCTTTATTGATTCTGCGCCCAAATTTCCCAAACTGATCAAGGAAAACTCTATCATTACAAAAGCAATGGTTGGACCATATAACATCCAAAAAAATGTACCTACATGCGAAAAAAGTTCATGTAGGTACCTTTGGACGCACGTGTATAAAATCAAATTTGTCAAATGCTATTCGCAAATTGGCAAATCGCAAATTTATTTTCTTTTCTTTCTTATCCCTATTTTTATCGGGATTGTACAGAATTAATTTGGTCAGAAATGTCTGAATCGTTGGAGAAATTGCCTTTTTCAGAGGCATTTCGCAATTCTTGTTTAAATTAATCTTTTAAAAATTTGAGTATATAAACACAAGAACTTCAATAAAGTAAAAATTCTATTAAAAATATAAATATAACCAAAAAGTACTACATATATATATTCTTATTTATTTTGGCTTAAAATGCAAGGGTAAGTGAAATTGATGATCAATTTGCCACCAATACCATACGATACTCATTCTCACGTACCAATGCAAAAATATTCATACATACGTTATACATGTTATTTAGAACTTCCATTGAAATCTCCTGCACTTTATGTGATGATATACATATTAGGTCCGTTTATTATTAGCTAGTTATGAACAGTTAGCCAAGTTTCGGCTGGAAAATCGTTTCTTGAGTCAAAAAAATAGCAGAAGAGATCCATTGATAGCTCCAAATTTCAGCTAGTAAAATTTTCCCTAGCTGAAATTATTCGCTGCCAAAGTAAGAAACAGCTGTTGAAAAAATAAACAAACGAATACTTTTGATTTTTATTACTTTTGAAATTTTCTGAATTTTTGAAATAGAAATAAAGAAAATTAAATGTTTTTTTAGAAAAAATAACCATTAACAGTAAAAAAAGGCATTCAAATTACTAATCGCTAATTTTTACTATTATTCCGTTTCTTGATTTTCTGTTCGTTTTGCTCTTTATTAGCGCAATTCTTTCCGTTTTGCTCACTTGACAGCTAGTTTCTAGTTTAATAAGAAACAAACCTATTGTTAATTTTGAGGGTTTTGAGTTTGGTGTTTTTAAGGTGCGGGAAATGGCGCAACTAGTATATAGAATAATAATAGTAGGTGGTACTAGTCCATATTTTCACCAGCGCACATAGGTAGATTTTCAAGTTTTATGCGGCCAAAAATATTTTATTGTCTACATCTATTCCAAATTGCTTGTTTAATGCAAAATTTTAATAATTATACTCAGCTGTACTAGTACACAGAGTATTATAGTTTTGATTTCCTAACGGTGGATTGTAACAGAATGAAATAATCGAGATAGATATAGACTTATATATATCAAAATGATCAGGGTGAAAAGAGAAATCGATTGAGCCATGTCCGTCCGTCTGTCCGTCTGTGCGCACGATAACTCGCGCAAAAATTGAGATATTTTGATGAAATTTGAAATGTAAGTTGGTATCAAGACAGGAACGGATGGTATTGGAAATGGGCGAAATCGGACCATGACCACGCCCACCTTCCCTATATAGTAAAAATCGGAAATTTTGTATCTCAGTCACTAATAGAGCTAGATTGATAAAATTTCTCAGACGTATTGAGCTCAGGCCCTTATGAAGAAATATGGCGAAATTTTGGAAAATGGGCGGTGCCACGCCCACTTATTAAGGGGCAAACATTGAAAGTTTTATGAGTCATAACTCAGAAACCGTTGAAGATATATCGATGAATTTTGGTAGGCGTGATATACTTACTTAGGCAAATGTTTTGACGAAAAATTGCCAAAATCGGTTGACGACCACGCCCACTTTTATATATGGGTCTTATAAAGTGACCTAATAAAAACATTTTAAGCGATATCTTTGTCAAATATAAAGATAATTCATTGAAATTTTATGCAAGGTGTCCAACTATGGACATAAAACAAAAAATACAAAAATTTTGGAAAATGGGCGTGGAACCGCCTCCTTTTAGAAGCAGGAATATACGAGATTTCTGAGCCCATAACTCGACAAATAATCACATATTATGACGAAACTTGGTGTATACACTTTTATAACTTGTGTTAATAGACATGCAAAAATTTATTCAAATCGGTTTGTGACCACGCCTACTTTTTAAGAAAGATATTTCTGGAATACCCTTTGGGAATTTGTAACGTGACATCTTTGTAACTAGAAGTCATAAAGGAATGAAATTTTGAGCAAAGAATAATATTCATATGCTTAGTTGGATGACTGATAAAAATATTGAAAATAGGCGTGGTTACGCCCACTTTATGCAGCACTCGCTTTATATAAAATACACCGTGTTTTCATCAAACGCAAACAAACAATGAAAGCATACAGCTGAGTATCTAATGTTCGATTCCACTCGAACTTAGGATTCCTTACTTGTTTGAGTTAAGTTGATTTTATTGAAAAATATATACAGTGACTCAAAAAAAATCATACGCCAAAGTTTTTAAATTTATTTCAGAGTTCTGTCTAAAATTTTACTTTCTTATTTTAGTTTAAAAATATAGAAAATTATTCAATAAAAATCGTTTTAAGCAGGATTTCTGAGCTTATGGAAAAAATCTGAAAAATCGTAGAAATTTCTGAAAGTGGATTAAAAATTTCAAAGCAAGGCCATAATTTATAGAAGATTTTGAGGAGATTTCTAAGTGTACTGTTATGTAGCCAACCAATTTTAGTGTAAAAAGTGAAATTTTCAATGCTGTGAAAAATTCCGTCAATTTTAGAAGTTTTTTTTCTGTAGGGTGTAGGGTGAGACCGTTCCAATTAAAATTTCCGAAAAGCCAATGAAAATTTTCAAAAAGTTGAATGTTGCATATTGTTATATTAAAATTGAATGAGGTGCAAAATTGCATACCCAAAACTCTTCTAAAAAATGTAGCTTTAGGATTCTTAGCCCCTTTTTATGATAAGCATTTCCTTGACTTTGAAAAATTGGAAATACTAAAAATACGAAATCAGGTAATTTTCCAAATAGGCCAATTTTTAATCCATTGTTGATAATTTCTGGCTTTACATTTCTCCGTAGAGAAATTGACGGGTAATCGATCGGAGGCGATAATATAACTAAAATGCTTTTGAATTAAAAAATTAACAATATTTTTTCAAGAAAAGCCAATAGTTATGCTTAAAAGCTTCAAAATGGTGGGTCTTTTATTATGCTAGGTTGACGATTTCTTCAAAAAATAATGATATTTACCTGAAGCACTCGAATCCATGATGTTTACTTTGATAACTGTCTTAAAACTGAAAATATTGGCGTTTAAAAATGGGTTACTTAAAATACATAAAAAATAAAAAATCGAAAAAGTGGGAGAATAATAAGTTTCGACTAGCGGCAGAGACACCCCCGTTGTCTATGAAAGCCGAGAAACCTGGTTTATTATAGTCCGGTCTATAATAAACTTAGAGGGATTTTGGATTTTGTATTTGCACCAATTTTAAAATTTTAAATTTTGGCCGCATAAATACGTAAAATCTACCTATGTGCAGCGTCTGCCCTTAAAAAACATCTTCCAAAAAAAGAAATTTTCAAAACCCCCCCCCCCTTGCCGATATCCTGGATCCGCGCCTGGTTCCTATATACATATATACCAGTTAAATGAATATATAAAAATACATAAATTTTCAAAAACCAGCTTATATGACGAATTTTATGAAAAAAAATTTTGGTCGGCTGAAAGCTATTTTGGTAAGTTTTTGAGACGAATTTGGTCGGAAAATAAATTTCAAAGTGGCAACCCTGTGAACAACTTCAGTGTATGAATACACACGCTTTCGCCTAAAAGTATGCAATGTTTATATACATACATACATACATACATACATACATACATACATACATACATACAGGTGGAACTAATAAAAGCGTGTTAAAAATGGACCTAGAGTGCTCAAATTTTGAAAATAAGCTTTTTTTATGAATATTAGTACATGGTGTAAAAATGAACTTAATCTGATGACAAATTCTCCCACCCCCCATATAACGGGTGTCGCGAAAAACCATTAAATTGCATTTATTTTCGAAACTAATTAAGTTACAATGCTGAAATTCAGTATGCAAGCTTCTTTGATGAATAGTAGTACATGGTGTAAAAATGAACTTAATCTGATGACAAATTCTCCAACCCCCCATATAACGGGTGTCGCGAAAAACCATTAAATTGCATTTATTTTCCAAACTAATTAAGTTACAATGCTGAAATTCAGTATGTAAGATTCGTTGATGAATATTAGTACATGGTGTAAAAATGAACTTAATCTGATGACAAATTCTCCCACCCCCCATATAACGGGTGTCGCGAAAAACCATTAAATTGCATTTATTTTCGAAAACTAATTAAGTTACAATGCTGAAATTCAGTATGCAAGCTTTTTTGATGAATATTAGTACATGGTGTAAAAATTAACTTAATCTGATGACAAATTCTCCCAAACTCCATATAACGGGTGCCGCGAAAAACCATTAAAATGCATTTATTTTCGAAACTAATTGAGTTGGAATGCTGAGGGGCAATTATATATATAGGTATAAGCATATATTTGTAACTATGTACTTCAAAAATATTTATTTAATTATCTACATATGTGACGTTTATGTATGCTTATTTAAAATCTGTACTCTTAGGGCTTGGATCCCCACGTAAACTCCCATTTATAAGGTAACGGCACAGGTGGGAGACGAAATAGATAAATGCAAATATCAACAAGTTTATGCGTACCAAAGACTTTATACCATTTATGAATGATAGAAATTAAATTTTATCTGGTTAACTGAATAAGTTACAAATACTCAAATTTATCTTGTACATATGAACAATCCGTTGTATGGGAGCTATATTTTATACTGGATTTGGGCGATTCCGACAAATGATAAACTTTACATAAAAATACATAGTATTTCGGCACAAAGTTATAACACTATTTCATGTTCTTGGCTGGTATAAAAAGCAGCAAATGATAGTATATCGCTATACTATCATACCTTAATAAGCTGATTTTACGAAAAAGCCCTTTAAGTTTTCGATCGCTATATATGTATGTACATCAATAGTACATATAGCACAGATAATTTTTTGATCTCAAACTCTAAATTTTCAATATATCAGACCGAAATTTCGTCATATAATGCACATACATATATGTACATACGCATGCATGCATACCCATCCTTACCTGAAAACTCGCGTTTTTGATTTATGATACTTTTGAAGTAAATAGGCTAAAAGTAAGTATATATGTAAATATTCTATATAAAATTGCATTAGTTAATATATTAGCGATTTTAAAGCATAAACATGTCAAAACTTCTCATCAATGCTTTTCTCTCTAGCTACACATGTGTACATATGTATGTACATCCATAGTGATAGCGCGCATATACACCTCGTCGAAAAATATGAATTAGTGAGAAGAGCGCGCGTGAATGATGAAACTGACTATGGGGTAGAGTTGGGAAACTATCGATGGCACTATCGATAGTATCGATAGTTTTTTTTTTTTTAGACTATCGAAGACCGTCGATGGTTTTTTCAAAACTATCGAAGACTATCGATGGTAATGTATACTATCGATAGTTTTACAACTTTTAAATCTCCATCTCCATTTACATTACTATTTCAAGTTGTGAATAGAGAATATCAGCTATTGGTAAGTTTTGAGTCCTTGGTCAAAATGTCGCGTTTCTAATATTTTGGGCATAGGCGTGAATGGTTGGTACTTGTAAAAAAATAACCAAATTAAAAAAAAAATTTTAATTTCACATATTTATTGCAAAAAACCAAAATTTATTGAAAAAACTCAAAATCAGAAAAAAAAAACAACCAAGTTTGGATGGAAACAACCAACAGTGGCATACGTGGTCTTGTGTGTACATACACACGTGTAATATGTATAAAATATGAATTTGTTGGCGCTAAAAAATTTTTTCCAGGAATCGTTTAAATACGATAGTACTATCGATAGTGTATTTTTTTAAGACTATCGAAAACTATCAATAGTTTTTTTTAAACTATCAAAAACTATCGATGGTGCTACTATCGATAGTTTCCCAACTCTACTATGGGGGGTTATAAAGCACACTTGGGGTGAACATATATTAAAAAATTGAGGAGACCTTTTTTTTTTATTTGATTTCAAACTTTTGGAATTTTTTTGAATTTTTTTATTTTACCCTGCAAAAAAAACAATATATAATAGAATCTATATAGCTAATTCAAAAATGAGCTGCTGTATTTCATATTGTGAACCATTTTCTATATTACAGATGTAAATTGGATGATAGATCTTCTATACACTTTATTTTTTTAAATTTTGAATATGTCATTATAAATGTAATTTGAAAAATGCACTTTTAGCCAGTTAGGAGAATAATTAAAACACGCGAAGGCGCGCGTGAAATTAATATCTGTTAATGTGATCTGATAAAAAAAGAATATATTAGTTCATAACACAAAAAAAAAACCAAGATACCTTTTTTTTGTTTTTTTTATTTTATTCCTTAAAGTGGACGAAGAAAAATTTTTTTCTATATTTTTTTATCAGTATTTGAAAAATCATATAAAATCAGATTTCAAAGTTAGAAGAAACGAGATTACTGCCTGGAAAAGTAGAGGTCATTTTCTATATTTAGATGTCAAAACCACATATATACGTCGATAAATGGCTTAGATAGAGCTTTTCGTATCAGGTCATAAAATTCATAATTCATATGACATATTTTTTATTCAACTTTGAGCACCCCGTATGGCTAAACGAAACGGAACTCAAAAAATTTTACATGGGTTTTTTTTTGTCGATTGCAGTTAAAAAATATTTATTTATCACTACTTTAATTTCGAATTTATTTTTGGCCAAAATCTCCCATTGTGCGGCGCAAGGCCGTATCTAGGGGGGGGGGTATGGCAGGGATCAATCCCCCCGCCCCCCCGAAATTAATGCGATTAAATTTTTTTTTATAATATAAATATGCTTAATTGTATTTTTTAGAAGCATAGAAATCATGTAAAAAGTTAGTCTCAATTATTATTTGTATCTATGTATGTACTAGCAAGTACCCGGCTTACTTCGTTGCGCCGCAAAAATTAAATATACTGATGTTTAGCTTTGAGTAGAGTGTAAAAATGGGTTAAACATTCATATTTTGTGCTTGTTTTCTGCAAGGAATGTAATATACCACCCTCCTTTAGATTAAATGCAAACACTTTAAAATTAAACAACGTTATAAACAATACATTTATTAACAACAAAAAACTCAAAGTTATAATAATTCAAACAACGTTTGGTACCTACACAGAGCGAAAACCACTTAATAAAATAGAACAAAAGTAAGAAGATATCTCTATAGTTTTTCTTTAAGAAGAATCCCTACTTACTTTTAATGGGATAGTCTTTTTAATAAAATCAAGAAGAAATCTTCGAATATATGTATATGTGGATATCTCCTTGAATTAATAAAGAGGGCGTTCTTCTTATTTTTATTAGGTTATCTAATTAAATTTATTATAAAGTTAGTCTTATATACATACATATGTAAACTGAGTTAGCGGTTCACAGTCGACAACAATAATGCGTAAAGAAAAGTTGAGTAGAAAGTTTTTTATTTATTGTAAGAAGGTATACTTTTAAATAAAATTAAAAAGATTTACCTCCCAAAAATAAGAAGAAATCTCTATGGAAATATCTTCGAAAAATTGAGTAAGAAGTTTTCTATTTATTGGGCCGTATTAATAAAAATCAAGCAAATGCTTTTACTCAAGATTTTAAAAATTTGACATTAATTTGTATGAACTAAATTTCAAAATTTTAGTAAAAGGTCTGAAATTTTAAGCAAAAGCAAATGCTTGGCCTTTATTAATATGGCCCATTGTAAGAAGGTATACTTTTAAATAAAATTAAAAAGATTTACCTCCCAAAAATAAGAAGAAATCTCTATGGAAATATCTTCGAAAAATTGAGTAAGAAGTTTTCTATTTATTGTAAGGAGGTATACTTTTAAATAAAATTAAAAAGATTTACCTCCCAAAAATAAGATAAGAAGAAATCTCTATGGAAATATCTTCGTCTCTGACTTCTGTCCTCTTTTTGGGCCACGAAGCTGTTCAAAGAGATAATCTTCTTATTTTTATGAGGATTTTTTGGCTCTGTGTACATTAGTAGGCAAATTAGTTCATAAAATAAGGTACATCTTGTTCATTAATTAAAAACTTCCGTGAACACAACATTCTTTGTTTTGTTACCATTTCCAGGTATAAGAAAACTCTGGTTTTGTGGTGAACCAGTTCGCGACAGAGCGACATACATTTGACGTGAGAAAACACCTCGTTGTGAAGGTCTACCCCAATATAGCTAAATATTTGCCCTTGGGACTTACAAAAAAACGCAAATTTCACTCATACGACCCATGAAAAGGGAAGAATGTTCCATATAGTTTAAATCCGGTCTGTAGTTAAATGCTGATTTCGTATGAATCGCCACATGTCTCCTCTGCATTCCACGCAACCGTGAGTTCTCTAAACGATTTGCATGTTCAGCGACTGTCCCGTTTCTTCTGAACCTAATTTGGCGCCTTATTCCAGAAGATATAGATAACTGCGGTTTTGCTTTTGGCATGTCTAAGGAATTGTTTAACAAAATCATAAACTTATAATTAACTAAATTGGGTAAGAGCTTAATTTAAAATTTTACCATTGAAATTAATGGTGATTTCGTTTCATCAAAAAAATGCGCATTTTTGTTACACTCTTCAATTTTCCGTTTTCGTTTGCAAAATGAAGGTAAAACGTCAAACAGAATATGTCTTCTTTTTTTAGTGGTTTTATTAGGCTAGTGGATCTAGTGGTAATTTAGTGTAAAAAAACTACATAAGTTTTTCACTTGCTACCCTGTTTTCGTTTCCTAAAAATGTACACTTCAGTGGTGTAAAAAACTCACACTTTTTACCCTCTGAAGCTTTGACAGGGTAGCTGGTTGCACTGAAAATCAGCTGACGAAAATTTTATTTGACAGATAAATTTGGTGAAATTAATTGGATTTTGCAATAACAATTAAATATGGGTGATAAGCGAAACCTAATTATTCATGCACATAGCATAGCAAACGGGGAAGATATGTATGTAATTTGAATTTGAAATGTTTTTTTTTGTAGTTAATCCCCCCCCAAAATGAAATCCTGGCTACGGCCTTGGTGCGGCGTATCACAATATGGCCGAGAACACAGTAAATAACAACACAATCTCTCAAGGTAAATGGCACATCAAGTATATAGACCGCAAAGCTGTAAAGGATTCAAAATCAGCGAATATTTTCGGTAATGATTCAATTCCTTTTTACTTGTTTCGGAATGCGGTATTGAAAACTTTAACTTGGCACTAACCCAAATGAGATATGCATTCAGCAATCAATATTTCCAATTATTGAATGGAAATCATTGAATGTTGATGTTGAATTTGATGATCCAGATGATTCCAATCATTGAGTGTGGAATGCACAAATCGGTGCCAATCATTAACAGCAAATTGTTTGAGACAACCCTCGTCGCTACAATAACGAGCAGTTGTTTATTGAATGAAAAACACTGATTCAATTCAGTTAAATTTGCAATTATGATTGAGTAGGAATTACTCTGATGCATTTAAATTCTCTACTGAATGATTTTCCCCATTCAAAAACACAATCAATGTTTTTTTGATTCGAGATTTACAATCCTTTTCAAAACTGATTTAAATATTTACAATGAAATCAACAACATTGATTGAATCAGTTTACAGCTCTGATAGTATTGCAATAAAGTGTTACTTACACACAATTCACAAGACCAGCAAAATAACGACATACGTTTTATTCTGTTGAAATCTTTAATCCAGAGTGATATAATATAATAAAGAAGAAAAGTTATAATAACTTAACGAAAATCAAAAACAGGGTTGCTGATAAAGTTAATATATGTGTTGCTATATCTTTAAGTTTGAATTCAGTATGTTTAACAGATAGGCAATACAATTTTATTCGTACTGGCATAAAAAATCTTTATTTTGTTTTAGCTTTAAATTTTGTTTGATGAGTGAAAACAAACTTGTTTAACTTTTTTAACACGCTTTTATTAGTTTCACCTGTATGTACATAGTATGTACTACATACATATGTATGTATGTATGTAATTTCTAGCTGCTGTCTAAATATATGCAACATATTTACTAATGAGATTAGGTTATAACCACCGCTGTGTTCCAACAGATGGCGCGCGTGTATCTATGTATATATTTTTAAAATATTCACTTAGTGTGAATATATATGGGACTCTGAAAAAGTTTCGTTTTGAGCTAGTCTGTTGTAACTCTGTCAAATCGATCGTGGCAAAATACGATAGTGTAACTGCATGACACTAGCCCAATGATTACATACGTGTGACAAGCTTATCGCTAGTTGAATGTAGCACAAGTAGTGCGATATCTTTTGCAGGGACATACATTAGGGTGGGGCGATTTGTATGGAGGGAAAATAATGGATACCACGCCATCGAAATTCGGATTCCTCTCATTTTCTGAGTAGAATATTCCTCCGCGAAATTTGTCTAAAATTAATTTTGATGTTCCGGAATTTGGCTTTTGTGGACCAAGACGGATTTTTGACAAAAATCGACAAAAAAATATCCAGGAGAATATGAACATCGAATTGAAGAATTTTCTGCTAAATCCAGATATGGAATCAGAATTACAATCGGATGATCTGTTTTAAAGATATAGCCAGATTTCCGGTTATGTATGCTGATGCCCAAAATCTCTTGCTGTGTACAATATATCCCAAACTTTTTTTTTCAAATTTCTTAAAAATAAGTCAATATAACATACATGTGAACAATATTTTAAAATATTAGTTTATCTTCCGTTATAGGAAAATTAGAATGCATTTTTTTTCCTTAGCCCAAAATCACGGTATTAGATCTCTATGTTATAGTCATCCGATATCGATGATTTTCGCTGACACCGCTTTGTATACAATAAATAAAAATCAAAAATTTCAGAATTTTAGCTGCAAAAATTTAAGAGTTTTGCCCCAAAACGTAGACGTATGCTGTTTGGGACTCATTTTTTTAATTTATTCAACTCTAGAAAAACTGAAGGTTACTCATACGCCATAGGTTACTACTGGAAACAAAAAAAAAAAAACATATTTCAGTAGCATAAGTCCACGTTTTGGGGCATAACTCTTCAATTTTTGCAGCTAAATTTTTATAAAAAATTTCTGAAAAAATTAAATTTAATTTTTTGTATTCTAGGAGATGAGACCGAAGAAATACGCTTATTTGATTTTTAAAGACCACCCTAATGTACATACATATGTATGTGTTTCACTCACGTAGGCGTAAATGGCCTTATTTAAGAATTAAAACAGCGGATTGAAAGGCTTACGAAATAAGGCCTGAAAATCATAAAGGTTGCAAATTTGTGTGACATTGGGCTTAAAATCAAGATGATTTTCCTGTGTTGATGTCATCAGGCAATAAGGAATACTCTCTCTCTCTGAGAGTACACCTTATTCCAAAGGCTTACCCGCCATGCGAAATAAGGCCTAGATAAGTACACTGCTCTACAGCCAAAAAATACTCTGAACGCGACCATCCTATTTATATGTAAAATCGGTCGCTGATTCCGAAAATCGGGCTCATTTTTAATTCTATGGGAAGGGTTTTGAGATATCGGCAATTTACCGTTATTTGGCCAATGGCTCCACTTAATCCTGTATACCTCTTTAACGCAGTGAGCTATCTTCCTTGGAGTGACACTCAACAAAAGAAAATTAAATTTCCTTTTCATCGCTGCTACAACATTTTTCTGTAACTCTTATAGTTTCTGAAATATTGACGATTCAATTTGAATTTTTTCGATTTTTTACGATTTTTTGAAGAAAAAATTGATTTTGTCAGGCAATATCTTTTAAACCAATGTCTTCACCTTCGGTTTTACTCCTTTACGTGAAGCTCCATTCTATTGGGAAAAAGATAAGCTATCAACGAAGAAAATCCATGGTAAAATAGAAAAGTTATAGGCGATCAAGTAAATACATCCAAGTCGCGCAATGCCTCTGCACGGGTATATTCTATGCATGTTATACCAATACCTACACATCTGCAGTAGCAGCACATTGGCAGCGCAGTAGATAAAAGCCCATTTACGGGTATAACATGCATAGAATATACCCGTGCAGAGGCATTGCGCGACTTGGATGTATTTACTTGATCGCCTATAACTTTTCCATTTTGCCATGGATTTTCTTCGTTGATAGCTTATATTTTTCCCAATAGAATGGAGCTTCATGTAAAGGAGTAAAACCGAAGGTGAAGACATTGGTTTAAAAGATATTGCCTGACAAATTCAATTTTTTCTTCAAAAAATCGTAAAAAATCGAAAAAATTCAAATTGAATCGTCAATATTTCAGAAACTATAAGAGTTACAGAAAAATGTTATAGCAGCGATGAAAAGGAAATTTAATTTTCTTTCGTTGAGTGTCACTCCAAGGAAGATAGCTCACTGCGTTAAAAAGGTATACAGGATTAAGTGGAGCCAGTGGCCAAATAACGGTAAATTGCCGATATCTCAAAAACCTTCCCATAGAATTAAAAATGAGCCCGATTTTCGGAATCAGCGACCGATTTTACATATAGATAGGATGGTCACGTCCAAAGTACAGACAAAAAATTTCATTTTGTGATCCAGTGGTATTAGAGAGTTAGGAGCAGACAGAGTGAGTGCATAACAGAAGCTGCACTGCCAGCTTTCTCCTTTTTTAGAACAGATATGTCATCAATAAGTAGAACGTCTTTGCAGGGCATATAAATACATATGTATTTATGTATGTGTGCTTGTGTGGCACTACCATATTTAATACCGAATGCATTCACGTGCATTTGCCTGCAAATGCAACGTCTATCAGGTTTTGCAGTCACTTCGTTGGCCACTTGCAATCCTAAGTATAAACAGAAGATACCAAAAACGCAAAAAATTTAAATTCAAATACATATGTACATGTACATATATATCACTTTGTTACTGATGTGGCCATGATAGGCTCGTGATTTATATGCAACGCACATCGCATTAACTATTTTTCTGGTTTTCAGCTATTGTGTGGTAAAAGCGATATTTAATGCAATGACCGAGATTGTGCATTTCTTCTTTTTTTTCTTTTGATAATTTGTAATTTTAAACGTTAGAAAGTCCATATATGTATGTTTACATACATACATACATACATAAATATATGTACATATGTATATACCAGACATGGGCATTTTGTAAACAATTACAGGCGTCGCTGTTGTGGTGGAAGAAAAATTTCAAAGTTTATTTACATACATATTTGGCATGATTTCACCATTGCGGAAGTCCTCTATTGCAGGAGAACATTTCTGAAATTGTTCGATTTAGGAAGCAAATATGCAGAAATATTTTTGCTCTTTTGTTATCCTTCTCTCCTATAATTGGAAATATTATTAATGCGATGAAGTATTTTAAAAATAAAATTAATATGTTTTTTACCTTTTCAACTTAAATCATATTTTTGGCAAACAAATTTTTGCGCCGGTAATTTTGGAGAAATTTTGGCTAATACATAATAAAAAATAAGTAATGGCGATTTTTCGCAATAGCTTGTATATCAGAATCGCCATTTTAGCTAATTGAACTGTCAAAAAGTGTTCATTCCTTTTATCCGGGTTCATTTTGTTCATCGCAAAAATCGCTTAAAATTGCTAAAATCAAATTGACGAATTTTGGCGATGGAGTTTTGGCGATAGCTACAGATAAGACAGACCGTTTCGAGAAAAACGATTTAGAAAGCAATTTCAAATTTAAATTTTATGTTTTTCACTGCAAATATTGTCATTTTAAATAGACCATACTTCTCACTGATTCATTCGTTGTTATTCTACACAGAAATATCAGTGGTTTTTACTAAGGTATACCATTTTATGTAAATTTTCTGAAACCATACGCTTTTTATTTGTATAGGTTACGCCACTTTATTTTGAATTAACTAATCGTGGTTTAAAAATTTTCATACAAATAAAACCAAGTAAGACGCTTATAAATCATTTTACTTCAGATGTTTTCGTTATAATTATTCTTAACATAAGAATTTAACTTCTATCACATGTTCTGTGCTACACGCGTTTTTTTTTATTAGTTCCGTTGGCTCACAGCCAACAGTTGTGTTTGTCGGTATCGTCTGCAAGTTTCGGGTTCTTATCTCGTCTAAATAGAGCGTTAAGAGGCCGATATCCCATATGGGTATTTCCATGGTGACGAACGTGACATTCGTACGGATTCAACGCGAAGAAAAGTATCGATTAATTTTTTCAATGTGGCATTTGAATAGCTATTTACGAGCACTATGTTTAGTGAAAATGTTGGATCTACAGCAAAAAATGTTTAAAAAATATTTGCAAACAAACACCGGTTGGTAACGTGACACAAAATATACGTCATTCTCAGCTGCAGCTATAAAAAGGCGAAATTTTTTAATGCAAGTTACTATAATTTAATCAGTTTGATTTATGTACTTGTATTACTGCCTTCATTTTTTCTTGAAAACATCTTTTTCAATTATTTTGTACATAATATTAAAGACTACGTAACGTAATGTTCGTAACGTGACATATAAACCTCTACTGAAGAAATTACTTACATAAACCCATTTTTCAGTTTTTATTAAACGAAAAATGTAACATAAATTTTTATTCAGAACATTTTAGTACACGTAGAAAAGAAATATATATTATCAAAATAAATTTGCTATTACTGAAAACGGAACATCTCTGTCAACAAATAATCATTAGGATGAATTTTCATTGAAAAGTTAGAAATAGTAAGAAACGGCTGTCCTGAAATTGTAAATCACTTTTTATTATAGCTGTAACTTTGAAAAATCTGAATTTGTTTTAGGGCCGATTTCATAATGAAATTGTTAAAGCTCGTTTTGTTAAAGAAGCCTTTTAGTTAAAGAGCCATTTAAATGTTCTTTAAAGTGGGAGTGATTTCATAATAATAGAATATTAAAAGTAAAAGGCTCCTTTAACGTCAAATGATTGTCATAAATTTAAAAATATTGAAATTTGACATTAGTTTTTTTCTAAAAATAAATAAATTATTTGATTGTGGCTTTATTTTTTTTGTTTGAACAAAGAAAAAGAACAAAAAAGCATAATTTGGAAACCTAGTGCAGAGAAAATAGGAAGCGGTCATCCAACCTCACAAAAGAGGAAGAAGATGAATATTGCATTATAGGACTCAACAAACAAAACAATACACAAAATCGGTTAAAAATTTTTAAAAATTTTTTGATATTTGATTTTGACAGACAGAAATAAATTTTTTTCTGGCAAAAGCAACCTTTAAATAACTTAAATGCCCGTTTTTGGGTATTTAACTTTAAAGGAACTTTTATCTTCAAAAAGACTTTATGAAATCGATCAGCAAATTAAAGGCTGCTTTAGATTTTAAAGGAACTTTTAATTTGATTAGAAATTGGGTGTAAGATAATGATAATTCGATATCTCCTCTTATTTAATAAAAGCTAAAAACTTTGGTTTGCATGCATTTTACATTTCGCTCGCGGTGGACTTCTCAGCGGAAATACCTATATATACATATACGAGGAAAATGTTCGGGACCTTTTTATGTACAACGCAAATTGTATTTTTATTAAAGAATTTACTTTCTTTCATTCCAAATTCTAGCGATTCACGAATGTGTACACATTTAATGTTTTATTATAAATAGCAAAAGAAAAAACTACTGCATCTAACTAAAGTTGCCATAATTCGCTATTTTATGGCTTTGATTTGACTTTTATTGTCGTTCTGATTTGATTTTGATGTTTCTCTGGCTCATCCGGTTGCTGGTCTTTGTTATTAGCTTTGTATATCATTTTATGGTATTGTCCTATCAATACTTACAAAAAAAGAAAACAGCTCAACTCTCTACTGTCAACTAAAGCAACATGGAAAATTATACTTTATTTTGTTTTGCGGTTTTTCCTAAACGCCCGTTAGTATGTTGATGTGTGTTATGCTCGGAAAATTGCTTGGGCGTTATGCAGGTGTAATCGCACTAAGTCATTTTTATGTGCTTTGGCCTGAGGATATCGGTTGCCGTTATCCGGTTATTGGTATTGCTGGTTGCTGGTTGCCAGTTGTCATTTATAGTTGCTTACCCAGTAAGAACGGACTAACACATAGAACAATATACACGCCAACTCAGCAGCTGTCCACTAACCTGCAAAAATTATGGGCCTACTTGATACATTTGTGCCACAGCCAACTAGCGATAAGCTTGTCACATATATTTAATCATTTAATTTATTTTGCTATGGCCATCGCTCGTTTTTTCACGATAATTGCTCGTTTTGACTATCACCCTACAGAGCCACAACACAGGCCCAAAACCAGAAACATTTCATATAAAACAATTGGTCCAAGGAGAGGACCAGTCCCGCCATGCCCGTATAACAGCTAAGAGTAGCCACGGAAAGTTAGTTTATAAACTACAACAAACTAATTCACAAACCACGTCTGCAGCGTATGCAAAAAAGTAATTTTCTTATTGTTAAATTATTTTATTTTAATTTTGTAATACTTATGTAAAATCATTGTTTTAAAGCCTTTTAAACATACATATATATATATATATATCTAAGAGAAATTAGTAATTTAAGGCATATTTAAATGTAAAATAACACTGGATCACAAAATGAAATTTTTTGTCTGTACTTTGGATGTGACTATCCTATCTATATGTAAAATCGGTCGCTGATTCCGAAAATCGGGTTCATTTTTAATTCTATGGGAAGGTTTTTGAGATATAGGCAATTTACCGTTATTTGGCCAATGGGTCCACTTAATCCAGTATATCTCTTTAACACAGTGAGTTATCTTCCTTAGGGTGACACCAGCCGAAAGAAAATTAAATTTCCTTTTCACGGTTCCTATAACATTTTTCTCTAACTCGTACAGTTTCTGAAATATTGACGATTAAATTTGAATTTTTTCGATTTTTTACGATTTTTTGAAGAAAAAATTGACTTTGTCAGGCAATATCTTTACAACCAATGTCTTCACCTTCGGTTTTACTCTTTTACGTGAAGCTCCATTCTATTGGGAAAAAGATAAGCTATCAACGAAGAAAATCCATGGTAAAATGGAAAAGTTATAGGCGATCAAGTAAATACAGCCAAGTCGCGCAATGCCTCTGCACGGGTATATTCTATGCATGTTATACCAATACCTACACATCTGCAGTAGCAGCACATTGGCAGTGCAGTAGATACTCTGGTGTCACCCTAAGGAAGGTAACTTACTGTGTTAAAGAGATATACTGGATTAAGTGGACCCATTGGCCAAATAACGGTAAATTGCCGATATCTCAAAAACCTTCCCATATAATTAAAAATGAACCCGATTTTCGGAATCAGCGACCGATTTTACATATAGAAAGGATGGTCGCGTTCAGAGTATTTTTTGGCTGTAGAGCAGTGTAATTAGCAAATTTGTATGTGCTCCTGTCGTAGGACATCGCAATGTTAATTAACATTATTGTAAATAATTATAATTAGAACAATTTTTTATACGAAGTGTGACAGCTTTGGGACTACTTTATTGCCACAAGCGACTGGTTTATACATGTGTGTATGGATTAGTTCCGTTGTCTGCAGGGTAACCGAACTAGTTATACTTATAATGCATTAAACTATCCGTATTACCTACTACACGTATAAATTCACAAAATTTTTCAAATTTATAACGCATAGTTTTTGTAGTACTACGGATGGTTTAACGCATTATACTTATAACATAAAGTGTTCTAACTGGGTAGGTACTTCATTGCCGGGTTCAAACAGGTGTTTGCATAGGTGAAGTGCTGCTGACATGCTTTGGATTTTTTTCCTTTGCATCAAACAATTGAGTCAGCCCAACTGTGGCACATAATTCAAAAGCGATTGCAGTTTTATTGCCAAAGTTTGGCAGTTGCTTCAAGGCTGTACCGTGTTTTGAGATTCGCTTATAAATATGTACGTATGTATTTATGTATGTACATACCCACCAAAAAATCTAAGCCTTATTTAAGAATTAAAACAGCAGATTTTAAAGGCTTCCGAAATAAGGCCTGAAAATTATAAGGGTAACAAATCTGTATGTAAGGAGTAAGGCTTAAAATAAGGCTGATTTTCCAGTGTTGCTGTCATCAGGCCATAAGGGGTACTATCTCTCTGAGAGCACACCTTATTCCAAAGGCAATCCGGCATGCGAAATAAGGACTAGATAAGTATTAGAGAGGTAGCGCATATAGATGGAGTGCATAACAGAAGCAGAGCTGTCAGCGTAGGTACTTCTTTTTTAGACCTGATTCGTCAACAATAAGCAAAACTTTTTTGCCGGGTACATATCGTCGGTGATACTGCAATACGTTCCATGTCACTTTTCACTTCTTCCTGAATACACCTAAATAACCTTTTTACACTTTTGTCAATCACATAGATTTTGCTTTTATATATAACTTCGCTTTTATAAATACTATAAAAATGTAAAAAACACCGCGAAAAGTGAAAATATATATAATTTTTTCTCCTTCTTCAAAAATTTAGTCACGGCGACATAGAACGTTTTGCAGTATTACCGACGATATGTATTTGTACATGTATATTAGATGCGTTTTTTTCGGCAAAGTTTCTCGATCTTCCCTCCGGCCACAGAATATGAAAATAGGATGTTGTAGGATAACTAAGCTGATTTTTATTTTTTTTTAGAAAGAAAACTGAGTGGGATACTCCAAAAACAGCGATTTTTTTTTAAATTCTATGATAGGTTTAGATTCATATATGAAAAAAGCCACATAATTAAAAATAAAAAAACAAAAGATATATATTCTCATGTAAAATTAACGGCTTAATCGAATGGTGTACTCAGTTTTTAGTGCGAGCCATAGGGAAGGTACCAAGATCGCCTAAAGTGGAATTTTATTTTTTCTAGTCACGGATTTTCAAGTTTGGACCCTGGCATTTTCAAGATAGCTTAAATTTCTTTTTAATCAAAATATACAGGAATCTGCGAAAATTAGTGCAGTTTTCAGAAAAGTTTATTTCATCGAAATCGAATTTTTTGTATCCAAGCTACTTTGATTTAAGTGAAACATTCCAAAATCACTTTCATATTAAACAACATTTTTTTTACATATATCGTTGGCTTCGTGAGCAAATGTGCTAAGTCCAATTTTTTTCAAAATTGAGATTTTAATGCAGTAAGATAGTACAACTAAAAATACATCGTCTGCCAAAAAGAAGTTACCATAATGTCTGTTTTTCATGGTGTAATGCAGTGTTAAGCAAATGTGCTAAGTCCATAAAAAAAATTTTTTTTCAAAAATCTAGGTGCTAAGTCCAGGTGAAAATAAGAAATTATTAATTTTTTTAATTTGTTTTGTATAATGATATGGAATTATTACTACATTGCTTGCTTATTAAGGCTTGGGACTGCAAACGTTAATAATTTGCGGGAGTGGCTAGCTTTCCCACCAATTTGATATGCAAACTAGTTTGCGGTACTTTTTACATTTTTATTATACATTTTTACATTTTATTATATTTTCTATAGAGAAGGTACAGCATAATGTGGGCGTGGCCACACCCATTATCAACAGTGTTATCTCTCATCAGACCCAGCCTAAAATATTCTTGTTAGTGCAAAATTTCATGCCTTTATAAGATGCCACGTTACACGTCACAAGTTTCCAAAGGGAGTTTTACATTTTTTTTAAGTAGGCGTGGTTACAAACCGATTTTGCTAAAATTTTACTACAAGTAATAAAATTACATATGTACCTACACCAAGTTCCGCCGTAATATCTCAATTATACATATGTCGAGTTACGGGTTCCGAAATCTCTTAGATTCACGATGCCACGCCCATTTTCAAAAATATGTATGGTTTCTGTTTTGTCCATAGTTGGACTCATGCCGCAAACTTTCAATGAATTATCTTCATATTTGACAAAGACGTCGCTTAAAATGTTTTTATTAGGCCACTTTATAGTTCCGATATATAAAAGTGGGCGTGGTCGTCCACCGATTTGGACAATTTTTCGTCCAATCGTGTGCCTTAGCAAGTAAATCACGCTTTCCAAATTGCAGCTATATATCTACTACCGTTTCTGAGTTATTGATGACTTATAACACTTTTAGAATTTATCCTTTCATAAGTGGGTGTGGCACCGGCCATTTTCGAGAATTTCAATTTATTTCTTTATAACGGCGTAAGCTCATTGCATGGATGGAATTTCATCCATTATCACTTTTTGCGTGTTTTTGGATATATACTATATAGTGAAAGTGGGCGTGGTTATTATCCAATTTCGTCTATTTTCAATACCAACCTTTCCTGTCTAGTTAGGAGCCTCTGTACCAAATTTCATCAAAATATTTCAATTTTACTACGTACAGTTGAGTATAATAATTTGTGAGAAAATGTGCTAAGTCCACCTAAAAAAACAAAATCATAGAAAGCAAATGTGCTAAGTCCTAAAGAAGCTCATAACTTTGTACAAGCTTTATATTAAAATGTGCCGATAACTGGTATTTTAGCACCACCATCTGAGGAAAAAAACTGCATTTTCAGATTTTTAAAATAGTAACAACAAAACAAGTTAGAAGGTTTTTTGTCTCTCCTGAAAAGTTACCAGAAATGGACACATTTGCTCACGAAGCCAACGATATGTAAAAAAAAAATTTTCGAATTTTGTACTTGCAACAATAAAAAATGTGGTTCAATATGAAAGTTATTTTGGAATGTTTCGTTTAAACCAAAGTAGCTTGGATACAAAAAGCTCGATTTCGATGAAATAAACTTTTCTGAAAACTGCATTAATTTTCGCAGATTCCTGTATATTTTGATTAAAAAGAAATTTAAGCTATCTTGAAAATGCCAGGGTCCAAACTTGAAAATCCGTGACTAGAAAAAATAAAATTCCACTTTAGGCGATCTTGGTACCTTCCCTATGGCTCGCACTAAAAACTGAGTACACCATTCGATTAAGCCGTTAATTTTACATGAGAATATATATCTTTTGTTTTTTTTATTTTTAATTATGTGGTTTTTTTCATATATGAATCTAAACCTATCATGGAATTTTAAAAAAAAATCGCTGTTTTTGGAGTAGCCCACTCAGTTTTCTTTCTAAAAAAAAATAAAAATCAGCTTAGTTATCCTACAACATCCTATTTTCATATTCTGTGGCCGGAGGGGTATGTTAGATCAAAAAAACGCATCTAATGTACATGTTATTCATTATGACCTTTTTCTCTTTTTTAAGATTTTGGAACACTGAGTTCCTTTGAATACATCTGGTAAATAGTCTCTGAAACATTTTCCATTGTAATGGCTTTATAAAGGAAAAGTACATGTATGTATTTATTTTGCTTTTGCCTATCAGTAAAGATGGCACAATTGTACATTCTCCAAACGAAAAAAAATCTTGTACAGGCTTTGAAACCTCGTTTCAAATTCTGTAAAATGAACATATACTCGATCTTAAAATTTGTTTCAATATAAAGAGTGAGTAGCACTGGTGCTAAAGCACTGCCACCATTTAAATGCAAATGCTAGACAGGAACTTTGAATTGTTATTGCGCAACGATTTAATTTGCTTGCAATGAAGCTAATTTGCACTGGAAATCTCTTTTCAACTAATCGTATGAACATTATTTGCTATCACGGCTTCGCTGGGAAAAAATGTAAACTGCAAAAGTCAACTAGGCATAAAAACCACATTTGGAGGAACGATAATATTCTGCAACATTAAACGTACGCCTATAAAGCGGCAAATTCTCCCCAACTATGTATTTGCTTAGTTATATACATATGTACATGTACTTATGTACATATATTGTACATACATATGTACATATATTTCCAAGTGCTAAAATAAAATGCTTACTTTTCGTTTTTTTCAAGTTACCCATGTGGTTGTACCTACTCAGTGGATTTTTTCACAAGCGGGCTTTTTTTTATTTTTGTTGCAAGGAGTTTATGGCATTTATTTGGGAAAGCAGATCTATTTCCCTTTCTTTTCATTTTACTCAACTGTGTATTTGTATTGTAGTGTTTATTCCACTTCAAACCGCAAATATTGCGGATTTATTCAAAATACACTAATGCAGTGAAATTGGCGAAGCGTTGTTGGGCATATTTCAACTTCGGAAAGTAGTTGATTTAACAGCGAAAGTCTTTAGATTTACAACGTTTTTTTTTTCAGAGTATGCCACATGAGATAGGATAATAATAATACAATGGCCAGTGGCGTAGCTAGAGAATTTTGGGGGGGGGGGGGTCACAACCAATGTAAAAAATTTACCAAAATTAAAATTACCAAAAAAAAAACAATTTTTTTACAAATGATAAAAATCGCTAGCTTAGAATGCAAATTGTGTAAGTCCTTTTTTAAAACTTTGTAGGAGAGACAAAAAAGAAAAAAAAATTCGAAATGAAAAAAAATTTCTGTTCATATAAATATTTTGGACTTACACAATTTTTTTCGCTTTTTGGACTTACACAATTTGCGTATCACTGAATAACAACGAGTAGAAATATGACAAGAATCTCGGACTTGTTTAGCGCGGTGCCTAATGGCTTGTTGTTATACCAAATGGAGCTCTTTATTACACACCATGTAGACGAACCACCTTGTTTGCTTCATATAGCGCAAAATGTCAGATGCCTTTCTGTTTTCAATTTCCTCCAGTTGTGTCTGTGGGGGGCAAGTTTATATCAAGCTCAAAGAAAACGTTTCTATTTTATGACAAAACTCTACCGAGAAGACACGTTTTCTCAACAGTGTTGTGGCAAAGTGACCAAATGTACCAAATCAGTGATGTTAGTTGAACGAAGGCAAAAACCTACCAAAATTTAAATCGTCCTACCAACCTACCAAACGGATTAAAACCTACCAGTTTTGGTAGGAAAAGCCCAAAAGTGGCATCCCTGGTGATTGACGCAAATATCTAAAAGATTTGATTCTCATCAACGCGAGCCCGAACAAGAACGTGTAGCACGACGACTGCCGATTGCACTAACACACACAAAAAAACTCACACATACACACTGCTTGACATGCCAGATTGTCAGTTGCCAAGGGCCTTTAACTATACTTCAAAAGTAAGTCTCATATTCTCTTCTGGAAATCTACGCGCATAGGTAGATTTTCAAGTTGTATGCGCCCAAAATTGAATTTTGTAAAATTGTTACAATTACAGAAAAAAACATACCCACATATTGGAAATAGAATGGGGAACAATAATTCATCGCTTTTTTCCCGACCCCATACTCTGCACTTGCCCCAGATGGTCGTAACTTAGCATATCTGAAGTTAATTTTTTTGTTTTTTTCTTACATATTTTTAAGTGCTAGTTTCAACTTGAATATTTATTTAAAGCATTTCATTTAAGTAATCGTGATGAATCCTAAAGGTTCAAGTAATTATTAACACTTTTCAATAATATGCTTGGTTTCCAATAATTCTAAGTTATCTAGTACAATTAGTAGTTAGCCGACAAAAAATTACGTCGCACAAAGCCGCACTTCACTACTAGATACAGGGTTTTTCATATGTACCTACAATAATTTTCTTTTTGTGCTTTATATTTAATTTTAATGTTTATATTTCTAACGCATATCTTGGTTAATGTAGGTGATGCTCGAAAGTAACGCAGATATTTAGCAGCGATTATTGTTAACTTTTTAGGCAGTATTTTTAGTATTTCCAATTTTTCAAAGTTAAGGAAGTACTTATCATAAAAGGGGGCTAAGAATTATAAAGCTACATTTTTTAGAAGATTTTTGAGTATCCAATTTTGCAGCTCATTCAATTTTAATATAACAATATGCAACATTCAACTTTTTGAAAAATTTCATTGGCTTTTCGGAAATTTTAATTGGAACGGTCCCACGTACATATAACGCAAACACCCTACAGAAAAAAATTACTAAAATCGACGGAAATTTTTACAGCATTGAGAATAGCACTTTTTACACTAAAATTGGTTGGCTACATAACAGTACACTTAGAAATCTCCTGAAAATCTTCTATAAATTCTGGCCGCGCTTTGAAATTTTTAATCCACGTTTAGAAATTTCTACGATTTTTCGGATTTTTCCATAAGCTTAGAAATCCTGCTTAAGGCGATTTTTATTGAAAAATTATTTACATTTTTAAACGAAAATAAGAGAGTGAAATTTTCGACAGAACTGTTTGAAATAAATTTAAAAACTCTGGCGTATGATTTTTTTTTTTTTTGAGTCACTGTATATATTTTTCAATAAAATCGACTTTTAACTAGAGCCCTAGATACCCGGGTATCGAGCAATTCGATCTGATCGTTTTTGTTTGAAGCCCGTTTGTTGTTCAAATGCCCGTACAAACATTCGAGCATTCGAGCTTACAAACAAAAAAAAATGTGTATCGGAAAAACAAAAATAAAAAAACTACAAATAAAGAAAAAAAAAATAATAAACAAAAGAAAAAAACAAACTTCAAAATTCGAATTGTTCAATGCCCGTACAAACATACGGGTAATAAACAAACAAACAACTCTTCGAGCATTTGAACAACAACTGTTCGGGCTACTCGAAAATGTTCAAAAAAATCGAGAGCTCTACTTTTAACACAAATTATTAAAATTTTGCATTAAACAAGCAATTTGGAATAGATGTACACAATAAAATATTTTTGGCCGCATAAAACTTGAAAATCTACCTATGTGCTACGGTTATAAATAATAATTTTCTTATATAATTTAGTTTTTTAATATTCCATTTTGACAGACATTAAGTAAAATCTCAAGTTCAGATACTCTTATACATTGCATATTTATTCCCATTGTAGTTTATACTAATATTATTTGATTAAGATAATAAGTAATTGAAAGAAAACTTGGTATTTTAATAATTGGCGTTACTTTTCTGTTATTAGCAGGTTAATAACAGCAATACCGTATAATAATTGTAGCGTTTGTTGAGACGTAGGGAAGTGCAAGAACCGTAGGAATTTTACCACAAAAGAGCGAATATAAGTACAAAGAATGTAAATTGTGGTAAAATTCCTGCGGTTCTTGCACTTTCCTACGGCTCAACAAACGCTAGAATTATAAGTAATACTTCGTGAAAAAGCGCTAAATTTCGACTTACCAATTTCGAAAAATTACTATTCTCATTGATTTTTTCCTGAAAAAGAAATGTATGCTAATTGTCCCCAAACCTCCCCCCCCCCCCCGTTACTACGCCACTGACAATGG
Organism: Urophora cardui; assembly: GCA_960531455.1. Taxonomy (NCBI): domain Eukaryota; kingdom Metazoa; phylum Arthropoda; class Insecta; order Diptera; family Tephritidae; genus Urophora; species Urophora cardui. Next base: position 53,836,058 of record OY482674.1, on the reverse strand, counting down.
CGCTATTATAACTCTGACGTGTTTTATGACCGAGCTTCTCTCCCAATTCGAGGTGTGCTCCTTTTGTTTTTCCTACTAATTGGGTGGACCTACAATTTTTTGCCGGGACCTCTGGCATAGCAGGCGAGCACTCTACTCACTGCACTCTTATTAAAAGCAGAAACTTCCTTTTGAAATATTCGTGTACGTATAAAAAAGTTATGTGTTTGTAAGGGACAGGGCTCTTCTACCATGATCCTTGGTTTATGCGAACCAGGAGCAATTTTTGGCAAATTAATTGTATTAGAAAAAAATAAAAAAGAAAATGCGCTAGCACTAATATCAGGGTTTATTCAAACAGCAAAAATATTAGAAATAACGTTATTCCAAAAGAATTAAAAATGCTATAATGTAGTTTTTTACATGGTTTGTACGGGACAAATCGTATAAATGTTTACAATTTACAGACTAACCAAATGGTTATCAAACAAAGTTTCTAGTACATCAATATTGTGTGGCTAATTTCTAAACAAAAGCAGAAGTTTGCATTTGAAAAACTGGTATATGTGTGAGAAATCGAAATGTTTGTAGAAGACAAATTTACCATTTCCAATGGAATGCTCCTATTGTAAAGTTTAGAGGTCGGGCAAATGCCTCAAAGTCTCCTTCTGCTTTCACATAATTTTTTGGAAAGTCCTTAATGAAGAAGAAATATGTTTTTTATCAATAAAAAGGGAAAACATATTGTCTTAGCAGTAACAGCATAAAAATAGCCTTGTTCTGCAACGATTTGTTGGGTTTTAATTTTTTGGACCACTTTAATATACATATGGGCGATTCCATAATGCCGATCATGACGTTCGTGCGCCTTCAAAGCGGAATAAGGTATGCATAACGTTGAATATGTTTCTTCTGATTTTCATTTTTAGAAAGCACTTGAGCAGCACTATAATCGGTGCAAATAAGAAGTAGTATCGATTTCAAACTTCTGAGATATTAGCATTTAAAAGGCGATGGCGAACCTGACGAAACGAAAATGAATTTTTTAGGTGCTATTAGAAAAGTGCAAAATTCTGTGAATTTTGGTCCAACATATAATAAGTAATGATTAGAGATCAAAGTAGAGTAATGTAGCTAGCTCTCCATTGAGGGTTTTACCGTGAAAATATATGCACTAGTTTGATTCTTATAAGCTTAAGAAAAAATTTTTAGTGCGACATGGCGAACGCGACAACATTTCACAAATAACGATTAATTCAAGTAATTCAAACTCAGAATAATTTAAATTGACATTTTTTCGATGAAGATAATTGCAAACTAGCACATATAGTGTAAGTATAATAGTTAAGGGGAACGCGTAAAATCGCGAAAAAATTAAATTTTACATTGTCAAATATTTATTAATTTGCATTGTCAATTCGGAAAGCTATGTAGATAAAAATTATTTAGAAACATTCTAGTAGATTAAATGAGGAAGCTATACACCAGAAAAGCTATATCTAAACAATCGGTTATATGACAGCTATATGTTATAGTGCTCCGATGTTGACAAATTTTGGTGACATTATTTAGGTCCATATGAGTACAAATACTGAAAAGTTGCATGTCCTTAGCTGTTTAAATGGAGAAGTATACCCAAAAATGTATAATCTGAACAATCGGTTGTATGGCGGCTATATTTTATAGTGGTCCGATTTAGCCGATTCCGACAAATGATCAACTAGTCATAAAACTATACCCACATACCGAATTTCTCTAATATATCTTGAGAAATACACCTTGATTTTTAACATTTAGTTTTTTCCTCATTCTGTTTTTTACACGGATTCGCCCATATACCTATACATATGTATGTGTGTACATACATATTTCCGCCTATAAAATGTCGCAAGTAATATCTGCTAAAATAAATGCGCTCTAATTTCATCTGGTAATTTGGCTTTCGACAAACAAAATGCATTACAATGGAAAAACTAAACAATATTATTATAGCTATGTATGTACATATGTACGTAAATATGTATGTGCATACGTGATACGTGCATAAACATTTGTATACAAACTTGAAGATAAAAGAAGAAAGTAGATAAGTAATTGGAATAAGTATTGTACATTAGAAGGCTGCACGAATGGATTCGAAACGGCCAACAAAATATTCGCGGCCGTCCAATTACAGTACCTACTTGTTTCTGTCGTTTTAGAATAAACGCAAGTAGAGCACAACCATAAACAGAACCAATACAATTACTTATTCGTAGCGACAACTACATGACCTTAAAAAGGTTCTGCAAATAGTGTACACTACTTGCGAATACTTCGAATATAATCGAAATATATGTATGTCCATTCATATTTTCATAAACACACATCCAGACGTTGTGTTCAGCCCCTGTAGGGAAAATCTCTAGTTCCGAACTAGGTCGCTTCTAGTGCATTTTTCGACACTACTAGTGCGAGCTAAATCTCTTTTGCATGTTATCAACTGGCGAATTTAACACGGCGATGTCCTAGGCGGTGTCAATTGTCACTCTCTGCACTACATTTTCGATAGTTCCGAACTAGTACTAAATTCTACAGTTTACACTAGTTCGTTTATTGGCACCATTTCGATAGTTCTGAACTATGTAGCTACAAGTACCTACAAATTCTACAGTTTTACATCTGTCGCTTAAGTGCAGCATTTGACATACTTCATGCAAGTGGCGCAATGGCCGACTGGCTAACGCATGTGCCTTTCAATCTGAGGGGCGCGGGTTCGAATCCTGTCGGTGTCAAGGTGGATGATATTTTTTTTTTAATTTTTTTTAACTAATATTTTTTTATTTATTTATTTAATAAAAATTTACAAAAATATTTAAAAAGTAATAAAATAAAAAAAAATTAAAAATAAGCCTGAGGGATCGGAAAAGCATAATTAGGGGAACATTTCATTTCATACAAGATGGAAATAGAAAACTCTTTATATAAAATGCTTCACTAAACATCTGAGAATTGCAGAAATATACAAAGCCGACGGCAATTGAACGAACGAAAAATTTTCATAGAATTTTTGTCACTTCGAAATTGCATACAAATCAAAGTGTGTCTTATAATGGTCACTCAATTCGCTCCTTCTGAACTGGTGAGGGTCTAACTACAATTTATCTAGTTCCCTTTTGACACCTTTTCGCTAGTTCGGAACTAGAAATTTTGCTCACTAGTTATTGAGTTCCCTGCAGGGGCAAAATTACGCTGCTAGTGTGAGTGTGTGTATGTGCATATGCATACACACTAGGGCGGGTCGATTGGTAGGGGCAAAAAAAAAAAATTAACAGGGACACATCGCAATTATAAAAATTTGGGTAATTTCAAGCTTTTTTGCCCAAGAAACCATATGTCTAAAATAAATTTCGAACCAGAGCTTTTTACGATCTACATATTTCCAACTGTTCTATATATTTTAAAATAACTCGGTAACCAATACATCGATTCTTTTGATTTTTTCGGCATTAGTTAGGAAACTTATTTGGCATATTAATGTGGTTTTATGAAGGAAATAAAGTTCTCCCGAAATTCGCGGAACAACCCGATTTGGAATATAATACGGAAATCTATACCTAAAATTTTTCCTTAATATATTAAAATTTAGAGGTCGTGCAAATGCCTCCAAATTTCTTTCTCCTTTTATATCACTGATGATACATAACTTTTTTCAAAGTCCTTAATGAACAAGAAAAACATTTCTTATCATTAAAAAATGGAACATATGTTTGCTGGGCTTTTATTTTTTGGTCCACCTTAATGCCATATGCACATTAAATAAACAAACAAACCAAAGAAGCAACAAGGTTTTGTGAATACTTCATAACAGGGCTGCTCAACGCTCTTGTATTGAAAGTACAAAGCTCAATACATCTACAAATTTTGTATATGCACTGAAAAATTTTGTTTTTATATCTCAGTGCTTATGGCAGCGCAAAGAAAATTTTATTTTCATATTTGAAGTGAAAATATGTATCTGTGCCTATGATTCGGTACAAAACAAAAACAATTGTGCTTTGAGTGCCTATGAGGTGAGCAGCCCTGCTTCATAACATGGTTATTATTATGTTCTATTCTATCGTGGCGAATAGTGTACACTAATCGCTCCAACAGAGCAAACAGAAATAGTATTTGTATTCTAAATGAAAAGTATGGGTTATATTCGTATCTGCATTGAAATTGTGCTGTGACTAATTGTACAATGCATAGAGTATTCGAAAATATAGAAGAGGCAAATGGTATTGTGCAGAGGTCTATTGTACATACATGTACAGAATACATACATAATATGTATTATATATATTATGTACATTTCCTCGTACCATACGAAAACTAGCACTTTCAAAATTTTTTTACTTAGAGATTATTTGTAAGAAATTTTGAAAGTGATAGTTTTCGTATGACAACGCGATTTGTACTATAATCTACATATCGCTAGCTTAGAGCGCTTTCACATTACTCGGTGCGGTATCGGATCGACATTTTTGGTTTTTACCGAAAGTATACCGAAACCTTACTGACCACATGTATTTCAATTGGCACTTTCACATTAGTGTTGAATACATGAAATCGGAGCGGATTAATTTCGGTATACCGCAACGCGGTAAGACCGGTCAGTAAAATTTGAGGAATTACTGCATACATTTTTGCGGCGGAATAAAAGAAGAAGAACAAAGTCAGTAAAAAACTCGTTTCGGTTATAAATGTAGCAAGTTATAATGTCTTCGTCTTCGCTAGAAGACATTATTGTTATTATTGAGTGATTTGTTGAAGTTAAAAATTTTGTTTTGCAAATTTCGATGTTTGTTTTCCTATTTTCTGCCGATTACGCACCGAAAGTATTCCCACAAGTGTGAAAAACACAGCAACGCGGAATCGTTTCGGTAAGCTGAAAATACCGATCAAAAAATGTCGATCCGATGTCGTACCGAGTAATGTGAAAAGGCCCTTAGAGTGCCAATTGTGTAAGTCCTTTTTTTCAAACTTTGTAGGGGAGACAAAAAACCAAAAATAAAAAATTTCGAAATGGAAAAAAAATTTCTATTCATGTAAAGGACTTACACAATTTTCTGAATGACAACGAGTAGAAATATGACAAGCATCACAGACTTGTTTAGCGTGGTGCGTATTTGATTTTTCTAGCGTTCTACATAAAAATACACTTCTTCTTAAAAGTGGACTTACACAGTTTGCACTCTAAGCTAGCGATATGTAATATAAAAATTCAAACAAGGCACTGCCAGGGCCATAAGGCGGCAAGTATATATTGAAAGTCCACAGAGTCTAAGGATAAAGAGTAGAACGGGTGCATGTCGCTAAATGCGTAAAAATTTCAGAACATAATTCAAGATGCTTGTCATCATATATACATATATATGTAAATACATTAGAGAGTGTAAAGATGTTTAAAGAAAAAAAAAAAAGTAAATAAATAAAATGGAATGCGGTATGTATCCCTAGGATTTTTACATTTACTACCTCTTAAGCATTTAAAGAAGAAAAGTTAACAAACTTTCTCCTTTTCTTTTTTTCTTTTCTTGTTTTTTTTTTTGGCTCTTTCCTATGTGTTCTATACTATACCATATACTGCATATAAAATGGAGATAAAGTAGGGAAATTTTACTAGCCTAAGTCTGCCGCGATCAGGTAGGTATGTACGCAGTGTATAACTTTAAACATAACATAACGGCGGTACCCGTTCACGTGCCCCATACAAATATACATATATCATGAATTAATAATGCTGACATTATTTCCACAATTCTTCTGATATTATATAACTTCTAACTTGTATCATGATGTCACTGACGTTAATAAACCTCACCGTCACTGGGGAAATAAATATTCATTTTTGTCCATCATACGATCTACCATAGTAAAAAAAAATTAAAGCGTGAATAACGAGTATTCATGAACGTTGATGTGTCAACAATTTCGAAATAGGATTTCTATTCCCTTTGTGGTTTTCTTCGGATTAGAATGCAACTATTTTTTTATAATTTTTTGGTGTAATTATCACTGCTATCTACAATTTTGTTGTTTTTTTTTTATTTTATTGTTTTTATACTCAGCTGTACTAGTACACAGAGTATTATAGTTTTAATCACATAACGGTGGATTGTAACAGAGTGAAATAATCGAGATAGATATAGACTTATATATATCAAAATGATCAGGGTGAAAAGAGAAATCGATTTAGCCATGTCCGTCCGTCAGTCCGTCCGTCCGTCTGTCCGTCCGTCCGTCTGTCCGTCTGTCCGTCCGTCTGTAAACACTCTAACTCGCGCAAAAATTGAGATATTTTGATGAAATTTGAAATGCAAGTTGGTATCGAGACTGGGACGGTTGGTATTGAAAATGGGCGAAATCGGACCATGACCACGCCCACTTTTCCTATATAGAAATAATCGGAAATTTGGTATCTCAGTCACTAATATAGCTGGAGCGATGAAATTTTACCCACGTGTTGAGCTCAGGCCCCTAGGAAGAAATTTGATGAAATTTTGGAAAATGGGCGGTGCCACGCCCACTTATTAAGGGTCAAACCTTGAAAGTTTTATATGTCATAACTCAGAAACCATTGAAGATATATCGACAAAATTTGGTACGCGTGATTTACTTACTTAGGCATACGTTTGGACGGAAAATAGTTAAAATCGGTTGACGGCCACGCCCACTTTTATATATGTATATTACAAAGTGACCTAATAAAAACATTTTAAGCGATATCTCTGTCAAATATAAAGATCTATCATTGAAATTTTGTCGCGTAAGTCCAACTGCGGACATAAAACGAAAAACACAAAAATTTTGGAAAATGGGCGGTGCCACGCCCACTTATTAAGGGGCAAACATTGAAAGTTTTATGAGTCATAAATCAGAAACCGTTGAAGATATATCGATGAAATTTGGTACGCGTGATATACTTACTTAGTCAAATATTTGGACGAAAAATTTCCGAAATCGGTTTAGGGCCACGCCCACTTTTATATATGGGTCTTATAAAGTGACCTAATAAAAGCATTTTAAGCGATATCTCTGTCAAATATAAAGATATATCATTGAAATTTTATAGCAGTAGTCCAACTGCGGATATAAAACGAAAAACACAAAAATTTTGGAAAATGGGCGTGGCACCGCCTCTTTTTATAAACAGGAATATACGAGATTTCTGAGCCCATAACTCGACAAATAATATATATATAATGACGAAACTTGGTGTGTACACTTTCATTACTTGTGGTAATACACGCTCAAAATTTTAGCGAAATCGGTTGACGACCACGCCCACTTTTATATATGAGAACTATAAAGGGGCCTAATAAAAACATTTTAAGCGATATCTCTGTCAAATATAAAGATCTGTCATTGAAATTTTGTGGCATGACTTCCACAATAGACCGGAAACAACAAATAGAATAATTTTGGAAAATGGGCGTGGCACCGCCTCTTTTTACACAAAGGGATATACGAGATTTCTTAGCCTATAACTCGACAAATAATTGAGATATTATGACGAAACTTGGTTTATACACTTTTATAACTTGTGTTAATAGACACGCAAAAATTTATTGAAATCGGTTTATGACCACGCCTACTTTTTAAGAAAGATATTTCTGGAACACCCTTGGGAATTTGTAACATGACATCTTTGTAACTAGAAGTCATAAAGGAATGAAATTTTGCACAAAGTATAATATTGATATGCTTAGTTGGATGACTGATAAAAATTTAGAAAATGGGCGTGACTACGCCCACTTTATGCAGCACTCGCTTTATATTAAGTGCACCGTGTTTCCATCAAACGCAAACAAACAATGAAAGCATACAGCTGAGTATCTAATGTTCGATTCCACTCGAACTTAGGCTTCCTTACTTGTTGTTCTTGTTTTTGTTTTTGCTATTATTTTTTTTTTGTTTTTGCTTTTGCTTTTGCTCCGTATAGAAGCCCTGCTGAAAACCTTTAATTTGATACCAATATTGCTCAGAAATATTCTGGGGTCATCCGGGTAAACGTTTTGACCCATATCTCGGGACCCGACCTGGGACTCATAATGAATAGAGCTATATGTGAAAGCCTTGCTAAACACCTTTCATTTGATACCAATATTGCTCACAAATATTCTGGGGTCATCCGGGTCCACGTTCTGACCTATATCTGCAGACCCAGCCTAGGGATCCCAATTAATAGTGCCTCATATCGAAGTCCAAAACCTTTAATTTGATATCAATATTGCTCAGAAAGAGAGATAGATGTTGGTATGCATATCCATACATTCGCACACATGTTCAAACATGTTGGTCCTTTTTATTTTGTATATTTGTCGCTTTATTGCAAATATCAACAACAACAGCAACAATGCATGTCTGCGTCTAAGCATTTGACAATACCCTGCAAAAAATGCGACTATTCCGGGATACATCCGGGATCACTCGCAAAGGAGCACGCGACTACTCTCTTTTTGTATCTCTTTATATGGAATGAAGTGTTCCTTTTTGTTTGAGCATGTCCTATGGAGAGACTAATTGTACCCTTTTATACCTGAACGAGTACGAAAGTAGAGAACTCCCTTTTGATGCCAATGGGATACCAAATGGAAGTTGTACGCTTTTATAGTGTATGTACATACATATACTTAATTGCAAAATAAAAAGGCAATTACAAAAGCATATTTCAAAATTCGTTTATAACCTTTTGAGTAAAATTGTCAACAATTACTCTACATTTTTACCGTTTCGGGTACAATTGGGAGTAATTGTAGCCAAGTGTACCCGAAAGAGAGTTGTCCGGGACAAATCTCTTTCGAGACTAATCGCACAATTTTTTGCAGGGTATCAATATAATCACACTGACACAGCAGCGCACTAACACAAAGTCGTTTACGGTTTACACGTTTACGCGTAAACTTTACGCGTTTTTTCGAAATTACTCGTAGCTACAGCAAAGATGTTTACACATCAAAAATGCATATGTACATATGTATGTACATATGTAAGTACATATGTGCATGCCCCCAAATGGGCGGCTCAACATTTGTGCAAGGGCAAAACATTAGACTTTATTTTTGTATAATGTTATATCGAAGCAGACTCTCACTCTCATGGTTTTTCGTTGGTTCAGAATGTTGACTTTTGTGAGTTCGGGTAAGATTGAGCGTGTACGGGATGTGCGTCATACGAGTAAGTCATTTTCATTATGATTTTCAATAGTTCGGATGGATCTCTTTTATTTTTCTCATTTCAAAGCCTCAATCTACTGCAAAGATTGTATATTTTTGCGAAAAATAAGTAGAATATGTCACGTTTATGATTAATTGTATGTGTACATATATACCTAGGCTGCCATTAAAGTTTTGCAATTGAAGAGGAAATGCCTTTGTATACAGTTTTTAGTAATATTGTCATAATACATACATATAGGTATATAATTTTAACTGAAAAAAAATTCGTTGAGGCGATTAGCAGATATTCATTTTATTGGACCATTTCGAGTGAATTCGTTGAAACCGTATGTCAGTGACCTGCCGACTTTAACTGACAGGGCGCATAGATTTTCCAGTTTTATGCGGCCAAAAATATTTTATTGCCTATATCTATTCAGAATTCGTAGTTTAATGCAAAATTTTAATAATTTGTTTTAAAAGTGGATGTTTGTGAAAAATATATACATACAGTGACTCAAGCAATCATACAGCAGAGTTCTTAAATTTATTTCAAAGAATTCTGCTGAAAATTTTCATTTCTTAATTTCGATAAAAAATATAAAAATTTCTTCGATAAAAACCTTTTAACTAGTATTTCAAATCCAAAATGGGTTAAAAATTTCAAATTCGAGCAAGAATTTATAGAAGAATTTGAGGAGATTTCTAAGCGTACTGTTATGTAACACATTTAGTTTTAATGTAAAAAGTGCAATTCTCAATGCTCTGAAAAAATCCGTCGATTTTAGGGAATTTTTTTTCTGGAGGGTGTTTGCCATTTCTTTCATACACGGTTGAAAATTTTGTTTGTTTTATTCTAAACCTGTAAAAAGTTTAATGTATTTTTTAAACTTTATTTCTTATTTTTGAACGTTTCAAAAGTTTTGAGACTTTCTTACAACGAAAAATTTAATTTTAATTTGGTACTCAAGGTAATTGCTGTTTGTTTGAAAAATTTGAAAAGCTTAAATTTGAAACTGATTTCGCTACCTTAACCCGGGTAGGTAACAATTTCAGTATGAAAAATTTCACAGTAGAAATTGATTAAAGTAGAATATCCTAGGAACGCCTGCGCGGATATGAAAAGGTAATATGTCGTTGAAAACAGAATTAACAAGAGATTGTTCTAAAATAATCTTACATATACACTGGTTAACAAATTATTCGAGAAAACCGTTATTAAAAATGAAAATATTAAAGAAAAAAGTCGATATTATTTTTACAGTTTCTCTGACATTTACTTACTTACTTAATTGGCACGTAACCGTCTAGACGATTCTGGCCGAGTTCAATAAAGCGCGCCAGCCATTTCTGTTTCGTGCAGCATGGCGCCATTTGGAAATACCTAGGGAGTCAACATCACTGTCCACCTGATCTTCCCAACGCAGTGGAGGCCTCCCCTTTCTTCTGCGTTCAGCGGGTTTCGATAAAAATACTTTCTTGGCTGGAGCACCTTCGTCCATTCTCACGACATGACCTGCCCAGCGCAGCCGCTGGATCTTTATTCGCTGAACAATGTCGATGTCTGCGTACAGCTCGTCGTTAAATCTCCGTCGATACTCGCCCTCGCTAACGCGCAAAGGTCCATAAATCCTCCGAAGAACTTTCCTCTCGAATACTCCAAGCGCCATCTCATCTGCTTTTGATATAGTCCAAGCTTCTGCGCCATACATGAGGACTGGAACGATGAGTGTCCTGTAGAGCGTGATTTTGGTTCGTCGAGAGAGACTTTACTTTTTAATTGCCTACTTAGTCCAAAGTAGCATTTATTGGCAAGAGTGATTCTTCGTTGGATTTCAGTGCTGACATTATTTTTGGTGTTAATGCTGGTTCCCAAATAGACGAAGTCCTTAACAGTTTCGAATTTGTAGCTATCAACAGTGACGTGGCTGCCAAGGCGTGCTGTTTCTTTGTGTGTTGACAGAAGGTACTTCGTCTTGTCCTCGTTGACCGCCAAACCCATTTTCTTAGCCTCTTTATCCAGCTTGGAGAAGGCAGAACATACGGCGCGCGTGTTAGTGCCAATGATGTCAATGTCATCGGCGTACGCCAGCAGTTGCACACTCTTGTGATATAAGATGCTTCCTGTATGGTTAAGTTCTGCAGCTCGTATTATCTTTTCCAGCATCAAGTTGAAGAAGTGACACGAAAGGGAGTCACCTTGTTTGAAACCTCGTTTGGTCTCGAACGGCTCGGAGAGGTCCTTCCCAATTCTGACGGTGCTGGTGGTGTTAGTCAACGTCATTTGGCATAGCTGTATAAGTTTTGCAGGGAAACCAAATTCAGACATTTATCAAGGTATATTAACAGTTCGTATATTGTTAAAAGCGCGAAGACGTCATCTTTTCAACGACATCAAATCATGTTGATGGGATAAACGGAGAAAAACTTATGGTACAATATATGACTTAACCTATGAAAAAGAGGTTTTTTGGGCTCTAACTCCAGATTTTGGGGGTGTATTGGAAATTTGAAGTATTCAGTCTTCGTATGCTTGGTAAGGCCTATAAAATATGTATGTTAAACTCGAAAAAAGCACTTTCAATTTTTTTTATTTTGTCACACTTTGTTATATAAAGAAAAATTTTCTTCGCTTTAATAGTATTCATTTTATCCCGAAAATTCCGGGATCAAATTCCATAAATCCCGCTATTTTCGGGGCGTCAGAAAGGCCTCATTCCCTAGTATGTATGTACATAATATCCATTTTATTATCACAACACTACTTACGGTGATGTAAAACTCGTTTTTCTCTTTGCCAACGCCCACGGCGTATGAGTTACATTTCATTGGCATCTGGAAATAATTTACGTATGCATAAGCCACACGAAAAGTCAGCGCCTAAAAGTCCGCGTAAAAAGCAATTAAATGAGATTAGTGAAAGTTCAACTACATACATATGAAATTTTGCGCGCAATAAATAGCAATTCATTGCATACTTTTTGGCAACAAAATAATTCACAACCACATGAATTAACGTCTAATGCGAGAACACCCGCAGACAAATAACTATTATATCTTGAATGAATTATAATATATATACGACCTCCTATCAGTATTATAGCAGCTTAGCATCCCAGCTTTCTCCCCAGTACGCTTGTCCATGGATTTGTCTTTTCGATTTTCCGCTGTAAAAGCACCATAAATCCAACAAGTCGTTCAACTTAATTAGTTAAAAATGCCACTGTAAATTTCCTTTTCAAATTTGAAAAACTGAAAAATTTCAAATTATGTACATACATATGTATGTATGTATTTATGTATATTTGTTTGTATGTACGCATTAATACCAGTGTAAGTATCACTGCTTGCACGAACATATTGTGGTTTGACGCATTTTTGGTGGAAATTTTTACGTCACACATTTTCATAAGTGTCCACATATTTGGCATTCTAAAAGCTGCTCGCGTATTTATGTTAAGTTATGTGCATATGTATATGAATATGTGAATCAGCAATTTTTCCACTTCAAACAATTACCATCAGCGTATGTATATGAGTCTGTGGACTTGCCGCTGTCACAGACCAGCCGATTTGGAGTGCAAGGAGTTTTTTGTTTTATAATACCTAGTGGTACGAATTTTCTAACAAAAAATCGTCTATTTTAATTGAAAGTTGGTGTGTTTCGTAAGAGATCGCTTTACAGTAGGAGTAAAAGTTACAGGAATAGAAAAAAGTTATTTTTGAAATTTCTTACACTAGGTATATGGTAAATTGTGTAAAAACTAAATCATATGAAAACATTATAGCCAAAGTGTTGCACATGTACGTGTGTATATATTGGTAAATGCATATACATATAATTATAAAGCAATTCTCTTTGTTAAATAGCTGTAGCACCAACCGTTAACACAATTGGCTGCTACTACTAGAATTCAATACTGGGTATATGAATCACAGTTACTATTGAGCATCAAACTATTATTTTTTAGAGTTTTGGTTATTGCTGCTGGTTTTCTTTTAGTGGCTTCAGTTTGGCATCAGTTCGTTTTCTGCCTTTGGCCTCTTCTGCTATTGCTGCTTTTGGCAAGTGATTCGGGGTGATGGTCGTGTAAAGTTCAATTCACAGCGCCACGCCATATTTCCGTTTCCTGATTTTCTTAAGCACATCTCTAGCACTTCGGCACTACACACATGTGCAATAGAGACATGCGGACACATGTATTTATCCTGCAGAGAAATCAGTACCTAGTGAGCAAAATTTCTAGTGCAGAACTAGCGAAAAGGTGTAAAAAGACACTAGACCAATTATTTAGACATTCGCCAGTTCAAAAGCAGTAAATTATAGTAAAGCCCGTTTTTGCCGTCGGCTTTGTATATTTCTGCAATTCTCAGATTGTTAGTGAAGCATTTGGTATAAAAAGTATATTTTTTGCGTATTTACTTATATAAAATAAAATGCTGACCTTTGCTTGAGCATGTATACTAGCAAAGTACTAGTTGAACAATAAGATTTTTCCGATCCACAGGAATTTTTTCTTATTTTTTATTTTTAAATAGTTCTTACACTTATATTCAATAAAAAAAGCAATTTGCGAAAAGTAATCATAGAATCGGTCTCCCGATTCAAAGCCAGGCGCAAAAAATTCTTCACTTAAATGTCAGATATAAACTATAGCATTTGTAGGAACTTGAAGCTAGTTGAGAACTATCGAAATTGTGCCCTTAAATAAACATAGAGCAGAGGGTGACAACTGACACCGCCTAGGACATCGCCGTATTAAATACGCCAGTTGTTTACGTGCACTAATAGTGTCGAAAAATGCATTAGGACCAAACTAGTTCTGAAATAGAGATTTCAGTATAGGGTACAAACATACATATGTACATACTCATGTGTACGCATTAAAATTTCTAAATACATGGCAATTTAGTATGTTATGTGTGTGTGTTTTTTTTTTGTGTTGGAGTATAAGTGCCTTTTTGTCGCCTAATTTATGAATTCCGCTTCAAATGCTAACAAATGTGCTCTAGAATTCTAAAAATGAAGCCCTAATGGTGATAAGACTCACTCGACATGCCGCATTGCTCTTCTCCTTTTGTATTTTTTCCTTCTTTTGGTTGTTTTAAGAACCCCAAATGGGTTTAAATAAATGCACCCCAACATTTCTAAGCGGGTGAGGGAAGTAAATGGCTATGTATCATGCAAACAGATTTATTGAATTTATTTTTGTAAATGTCAGCTGCAGGCAGTATTTATTTCCCTCAGATGGTCCATTTTGATTAGTGCACAATTTGACATTACGATTTCGCATTTAATTTAATTAATTACGAACAGAAATTTTTGAAAATTTTAATGCAATTTTTAGAGATTAAGATTTTCAATTATTCGATTGTTTTTTGGAATTCAACTCAAAAGGCCTGACAGAATGAACTTGAGCACCTAAATTAAGTTAATCACATATCATTTAAATTATTAATAATTTTTATTTTATATAACCACCTTAGGATTAAGTTAGGATTAAGTTAGGTTAAGCTAATTTTGTCCCAATAATATAAATTATATGTACCAATATCCTTGTTGTACTTTAAAAGATCTCAAATCTTATTGTACTAATTTATGTCAATAAATATCAATATCAATATCAAGTGGCAACCTGCATTGAGCAGAGGCATACGTACATACATATCGACGCTTCCATACAATAATGTACTAAGTCTAAAAACTCAAAATACAGGAGAAGCTCTCAAAGTTAAGTAAAGGTAAAGGTAAAGGTAAAGGTAAAGGTAAAGGTAAAGGTAAAGGTAAAGGTAAAGGTAAAGGTAAAGGTAAAGGTAAAGGTAAAGGTAAAGGTAAAGGTAAAGGTAAAGGTAAAGGTAAAGGTAAAGGTAAGGTGGTGCAGTGGGTAGAGTGCTCGCCTGCTATGCCAGTGGTCTCGGGTTCAAATCATCACGGTCCGAGCAAAACACCAAAACAATTTTTCTAATTAGTAAAAATCTAATTATTGGGTTTTTTAAGAGCAGCGGTCACCTCTTGGGAGTGGGCGGCATACCCTCCGAGAGTATTTCTGCCATGAAAAAGCTTCTCACAAAAAATGCATTCGCCGTTCGGAGCCGGCATAAAACTGTAGGTCCACCCAATTAGTAGGAAAAACAAAAAAAGGAGCACACCTCGAATTGGGAGAGAAGCTCGGCCATAAAACTCGTCAGAGTTATAATAGCGCCATTGTATTATTATTATTATAAAGGTAAAGGTAAAGGTAAAGGTAAAGGTAAAGGTAAAGGTAAAGGTAAAGGTAAAGGTAAAGGTAAAGGTAAAGGTAAAGGTAAAGGTAAAGGTAAAGGTAAAGGTAAAGGTAAAGGTAAAGGTAAAGGTGAAGGTGAAGGTAAAGGTAAAGGTAAAGGTAAAGGTAAAGGTAAAGGTAAAGGTAAAGGTAAAGGTAAAGGTAAAGGTAAAGGTAAAGGTAAAGGTAAAGGTAAAGGTAAAGGTAAAGGTAAAGGTAAAGGTAAAGGTAAAGGTAAAGGTAAAGGTAAAGGTAAAGGTAAAGGTAAAGGTAAAGGTAAAGGTAAAGGTAAAGGTAAAGGTAAAGGTAAAGGTAAAGGTAAAGGTAAAGGTAAAGGTAAAGGTAAAGGTAAAGGTAAAGGTAAAGGTAAAGGTAAAGGTAAAGGTAAAGGTAAAGGTAAAGGAAAATGAAAGAGAAAGGGAAATGTAGAGGGAAACCCTCCGCTAGTATCTGCTAGTAAAAAATAAAAAAAAACCGCGTGTAGCACAGTACACGTGGCAGAAGTTAACTTCTTACATTACCTTAGTAAAAACCACTCATATTTCTGTGTTATGAGAATAACAACGAATGAATCAATGAAAATTATGGTCTATTTAAGAATAATACTGAGAAGAGCTCTCTGTTTCAGCCCTGGTCAACACCTTTCATTTAATATCAATATTGCTGAGAAATATTCCGGGGTCATCCGGGTCCACAATTTGACCCATATATGGGGGCCCTACCTGGGAATCATAATCAATAAATCTCTATGTAAAAGTCCTGCTCAACAGCTTTCGTTTGATGGTAGGGATGAGAAATAAGAGTTATTTTTGAAATTTCAACTCAAAAAGTCAATATGAAAGAGTTAATATTTTTAACATTTATAAATATACACCAACTAGCTGGCCCGGCAAACTTCGTTCTGCCCAAAATAGATTTTTTTTATTAATTTCATTTCAAAAATTGTTATTACACCGGTATTGTTTTTAATAGAAAATTAACGATTTTTCACTACTTCATTGTGTATACAACTTCAAAAATATATAATTTTAGTATTCAGTTTAAGGCTGCACGATATACAACATTTTTAGTTTTCTGTTCCGGATATTTATTTTCACTGAGTATTGGCTATTTGAACCAAGTAAGTAAGAGTATTGATACGTATAGTATACCTCCATAATGGTTTTCAGGCCCTTCATCCAACCCTTTTAGATATATTCAGCCTCAAAAGTTTAATACGTATGGGAGGTGCGATGCCCCATTTTTCGATAAATCTTTTCTTTTTTTTGGGTGAAGATGGTATTGATATCGTATATATGCATAGTGATTTCTATATACATGCCATGAACGCTTTTAGGGATATTAGCCTTAAAAATTAAGAACGCATGGGAGGTGCCACGCCCCCTTTTCCCAAAACTACTGTTTTTTTTTTCATAAGCATGCTATTGGTATCGTTAATGTCCTGATCAATTTTCAGGTCCCAACCTTAAACGCTTTTATAGATATTCAGCTTGAAAGTTTAAGTGTGTATGGGAGGTGCCACGCCCCCTTTTCCGATAACCTACACTTTTATGCGCAAAAATTGTTTTGATATCATATAGCTCTGTACCAATTTCCAGGTCCCTGACTTTAATCCTTTTAAAGATATTCAGCTTAAAAAATTAAGTGTTGTTGGGAGGAGCCACGCCCCCTTTTCGTATAACTCCTATTAGTTTGCGTTAATATGGAATTGTTATCGTTTATCTCCACACCAATTTCCAAGTCCCTGGCGTAACAATTTTAGAGATATTCAGCATGAAAAATTAAGTTTTAGAGATATTCAGCATGAAAAATTAAGTTTGTATGGGAGGTGCCACGCCCCTTTTTCCGATAACCCCCACTTATATGCGTGGGAATGGTTTGATATCATTTAGCTCTATACCAATTTTCAGGTCCCTACCTTGAACAGTTTTAGAGATAATCAGCTTTAAAAATTAAGGTTGTATGGGAGGTGCCACGCCCCCTTTTCTGATAACCCCCAATTTTCTGGGTGAGAAGGATTTTGATATCACCTACCTCTATACCAATTTTCAGCTCCCTACCTTGAACTGTTTTAGAGATAATCAGCTTTAAAAATTAAGGTTGTATGGGAGGTGCCACGCCCCCTTTTCTGATAACCCCCACTTCTCTGAGTGAGAAGGGTTTGGATATCACCTACCTCTATACCAATTTTCAGCTCCCTACCTTAAACTGTTTTAGAGATAATCAGCTTTAAAAATTAAGGTTGTATGGGAGGTGCCACGCCCCCTTTTCTGATAACCCCCACTTTTCTGGGTGAGAAGGGTTTTGATATCACCTACCTCTATATCAATTTTCAGCTCCCTACCTTAAACTGTTTTAGAGATAATCAGCTTTAAAAATTAAGGTTGTATGGGAGGTGCCACGCCCCCTTTTCTGATAACCCCCAATTTTCTGGTTGAGAAGGGTTTTGATATCACCTACCTCTATACCAATTTTCAGCTCCCTACCTTGAACTGTTTTAGAGATAATCAGCTTTAAAAATTAAGGTTGTATGGGAGGTACCACGCCCCCTTTTCTGATAACCCCCACTTCTCTGAGTGGGAAGGGTTTGGATATCACCTACCTCTATACCAATTTTCAGCTCCCTACCTTAAACTGTTTTAGAGATAATCAGCTTTAAAAATTAAGGTTGTATGGGAGGTGCCACGCCCCCTTTTCTGATAACCCCCACTTTTCTGGGTGAGAAGGGTTTTGATATCACCTACCTCTATATCAATTTTCAGCTCCCTACCTTAAACTGTTTTAGAGATAATCAGCTTTAAAAATTAAGGTTGTATGGGAGGTGCCACGCCCCCTTTTCTGATAACCCCCACTTTTATGCGTGGGAATGGTTTTGATATCACCTACCTCTATACCAATTTTCAGCTCCCTACCTTGAACTCTTTTAGAGATAATCAGCTTTAAAAATTAAGTTTGTATGGGAGGTGCCAAGCCCCTTTTTCCGATAACCCCCACTTTTATGCGTGGGAATGGTTTTGATATCACCTACCTCTATACCAATTTTCAGCTCCCTACCTTGAACTCTTTTAGAGATAATCAGCTTTAAAAATTATGTTTGTAAGGGAGGTGCCACGCCCCTTTTTCCGATAACCCTCACTTTTATGCGTGAGAATGGTTTTGATATCACCTACCTCTATACCAATTTTCAGCTCCCTACCTTGAACTCTTTTAGAGATAATCAGCTTTAAAAATTAAGGTTGTATGGGAGGTGCCACGCCCCCCTAACATTTTTAAATTTTTTCTTCGACTAAACCTTCGCGAGGTAACAACAAACAAACCCCCCTAAGGAAGTATTTGATTTGGTTCAGCCGTTTTCAAGTTTTAGCGTTTCAATTAAATACCAAATCATTTTTATATATATAGATGTGATGATCGTGGGCCACAGATAGTCAATACGATGTTATTTTATCGAAAAAGTAACTTTAAAATTTGACGTGAGTAGCCGCTGTGGTGCAGTGGGTAGAGTGCTCGCCTGCTATGCCAGAGGTCTCGGGTTCAAACCACGGTCCGAGCCAAACAAATTTTTCTAGTAAAAATCCAATTATTGGGTTTTTTAAGAGCAGCGGTCACCTCTCGGCAGTGGGCGGCATACCCTCCGAGAGTATTTCTGCCATGAAAAAGCTTCTCACAAAAAATGCATTCGCCGTTCGGAGCCGGCATAAAACTGTAGGTCCACCCAATTAGTAGGAAAAACAAAAAGGAGCACACCTCGAATTGGGAGAGAAGCTCGGCCATAAAACTCGTCAGAGTTATAATAGCGCCATTGTATTATATTATTATATTCTCTCCCAATTCGACGTGTGCTCCTTTTTTGTTTTTCCTACACTTTATTACTCCTATTTTAATCCTTGCGGAGCAAAAGGGGAGATCTCTCCAAATTATAAGTAAAAGATAACTCCTTTTGGCAGCAATAGAAGAGATTTCTCCAATATGTACTCCAACACTTTTTAGAGTAGGCGAAATTTGTTTGTAATATTTTTTTTCTCAATTAGAAAATTTTTTTATTTGGAAAATTCTTAGTTCAATCATATTTAACTAATACATAAATTTCGTCAAAAAATATTTACATACATACGTATCCAGTTTGGATCAAGCATTGGGTTTATCAGAGATAGAAATACCGGATGGTGTATGTGGAACAATTAAATTTGTGTGGAAAAGTGTTAGTTTTGGCCAATTTCTTCGGGACAACGCCAAACGACAAATGGCTCTAGCAATACAATTTCGTGGTTCACTTAATTGCAACAATTAGTCATTTTCAAAATTATATATATACATACAAGTATTTAAATGTAAAATAAAATAAAAATAAATAAATAAAGTAGTTAACTCGCAAAAAATACTCCTGCATTGCTCGCTTGGGAGGGACAGGGATGTTTAACAATTACTCCCTCATTGCACTTTTATGGCGTGGTTATGCTACCAATGCTGCTGGTCGAGCACCGTGTAATTGTTGTTGTGCACTCCGACGGTGAGAGAATTTTCGGACTCTCACATCCAGCAAATTTTCTGTGTGAAACAGGCAGCCAGCAGCCGAGGTTTCGGGGTAATAATGTGTTATGTTGTGTATGTGCGCTCCAATCATCAATGTAAGCATAACCACCTCTCAACAATCACGAAATGTTTCCGATTTTGATTGGCAAGCAACATTGGTACCATAACCACGGCATTAGGAGGTTATCAAAATACTCTCCAAAACTCGCCCATTGGTCGATAAAGTGTTATATGGAAGTATTAGCAAAAAGTCCCTTACTACCCTTCCTAGGACATACAATGTTCAAAGCGAGTACAAAAATTTTTATGAAAATACTCAGAAGTATAGAAAGTAATCCAGTACTCGCAAGGGAGTATTCCGGGATTAATGAAACGATGATCCCTATTCCTACTGGGAAGCTACTGAAAGCTTATTTGGTAGTTGTCTTCGCTTAAAGCCGTTTTTCAATAACACCCGGTATCTGACATAAGCTATAGGAGGAGTAGAAAACTAGTTACGAACTAAAACAAAACCGTGTTACCCGAATTATAGTTTTATTTTAATTGATGCTAACAAAATTGTTTATTCTTTATAAAAAATTTGCTTAATTCTTTAGTGTAAAATTGTTTGAAAATAGTTGTTATGTCCAAAAACCATCATACATGTTTATAAAAAAAAATAATAATACAGTAAGTATCACCGCAGATATTATTTGTGTGCACCCAGAAAAAAAATAGTGTGAAATCAACCAAAAATCAACAAATTTTGTGGTTAATTTTTTTCAACACGATGCTTAATGTATGCCATCATGTAATCGTGCAAATTTAACACTACTGTCAAGTGTTAGTTTAACAGGATGACAACTGTAGAACTAACACTAAAAAGTATTGAGTCTTCCTGTTGATTTTACAATTTTTACTAGTTAATGTTACAATTTAAGCTGGTTAAATTAGCACGAAATGGTCCTGTTGAATTAACAATAACATCTTTTTGATTTTACCTTAAATTTATTGTTAAATTAACTAGAAAGTCTTGTTGATTTTACAATTTATTTTTATTTAATAAAAAAACATATAAAACATAAAATATAGAATCATCAGATCAATAAAGCATATTCGAGTACATCACCCGCACAACCGACCAAATTGAAAGCGTCCTTCTCATACGAATAGTTTAACATGGGCGATAGTACTTACTATCACTGGCACCGAGTAATGTTTGACCGCTAATGCAACGGTATATGCACCGCATGCTGCGTGAAAGACTCCCTTCGCTAAACATCTCTTCGTGGTAAAAATTGCAAACTATGAAGAGGAAAAGGAAAATATTGAACATTAGAAACTTTTAGAAACAAAAATGCAATCCACTTTTAACTTACCTGCGAAATAAAAATATAAATGGAAAAACCACACACTGCCAATGATGCTAAACTCCCATCATTGCCACGGCACAAAATTTTCTTTTTGTTAAAAAAAAAATAATATTAGTTTGTGTTTTGCACGAACAGCAGAACTTCAAACGTTGAAAAAATTGTGTATGTTTCAAAATAGTTTTGACGTTCTTTTTAACACTTTTTTAGATTATATTGACACTATCATCATGTTAAATAAACCAAATTCCAAATGACATTTAGGAATAAAATTTTATATTTGAATCATCTTGTATATTTTAAAATTTCTTCATGTTGTATCAACAATAAAAGTTGGTTGAATTTACCAAATTTTCAAATGACAGTTACAAAGTCAAAATCATGTATCAAACATCGTGTAATTTAAAAAAATTGTTGCTGTTCTATGTGTAAAGATCGATCGTGTTAATTTTACATGAATCGTGTTGATGATTTTTTTTCTGAGTGTGTTATTATCTGAGTAAATAATTATGATTATGATGAATATCGGAATAGAAAATTTATAGGGAAGAACCAAGCTATTTTTACAGGTGCCCGTTTTGAAATCTATATACAGTAGAATCGCACAAAAGTTAACCAAATGGTCCCAAGGGCATTTAACTTTTCCGAAATATTAACTTTTCCAGTGGGTTTTTAAATTTGATAGAATACGGTAATAAACATAATTTTTGGGATATAACATATCAAATTTATTTGAATATCTCAGTTTTAGTCATTATAAAGCAGAAACTTAGATTTAATTTACATACATAAAATTTGCTAGCCATCCATCACTTGCATACAAATTTTTTCCAGGGTACATTTTGGCAAATTCAAGCTTAGCTCTTGATTTTAAAATTGGACCACTAATTGCACAATTGCGTTGCCTTTGGTTCAAAAGCCATTTATACAACCTTGCCTCGAGAACGGGATATTCCGACTTGTGCAAAGTTTTCTTGGTTTCCAATTCCTGTGTGCTTGCCACTGCCTCCAAAATTTCATATCGTTTTTTCTTTATTTTTGAGATGGCCACTTTAGATACACTATAATCTAATGCCAAGCGGTTTCCGTGAATACCTTCATCAAGTTTTCTTAAAATATCAATAGTTCAAACGACTAACTACATTTGTACCTCGCGACACCGATAACATTTTTTTACACAGAAATTCGGGGAATGCACGCAAATTCCGGGAATACATAGAAACAAGTGGAATGAGCTTGTTTTTGCTAAGAAACAAACGGTTGGATTTGAAAAAAAATCGACAAGCTCAGAAAAGTTAACCAAGAGTTAGCACACATTTTAACAAACATCTTTGGTTTTTTTAAATCAAATACAGTTTGTCAATAATGTGTTTTTACATACATAAAATAAGTGATAATAATGAAAGTTTTAGAAGATACCCAGTGTTTCTTTTAATTTTATAATTTTAATTCTGGTTTTATTATTTGTAATATTCGGTTGAGAACCAGGTGAGAAGGAATAAAGCCTCTATATTTTCAGACCACGAAAATATGACCACAAAAGCAGAAAGATGCTTAAAAAAATGTGTCAAAAAAGTCTTTTTACAATTACATTTTGCATTACTTCAACGTCATTTATTTGAAAATTTATGTTCGCTAATATTTTTGATGACCGCCTTTGGCAACTAGAACAACTTACAGAAGGTTTCTAATTGAGGAAATCAATTTCTGAATGTTGTAGTTATCAGGAATCTTGTTCCATTCTTCCAGAATGCATTTTTTGAGCTCTGTTTGACTTTTAGGGTGTCTCTGCTCTACTTTTTTTTCAGAAGTGACCACCAATTTTCTGTTATATTTATGTCCGGAGTCTGCGCCAGCGTATCCAATACTTTTTTCCAATTAAGCAGCAACCATATGCGCTTTATGTCTAGAATCATTATCCTGGTAAAATTTTAATTGCGGTTTGTTGTTGATAATCAACTCGATTTTTTTCGCAAAGCTTAACAAGTAGAGTTGGGAAACTATCGATGGCACTATCGATAGTATCGATAGTTTTTTTTTTTTAGACTATCGAAGACCATCGATGGTTTTTTCAAAACTATCGAAAACTATCGATGGTAATGTATACTATCGATAGTTTTACAACTTTTAAATCTCCATCTCCATCTAGATTACTATTTTAAGTTGTGAATTGAGAATATCAGCCATTGGTAAGTTTTGAGTCCTTGGTTAAAACTACATAGTCAAAATGTCGCGTTTCCAATATTTTGGGCATAGGTTGGTACTTGTAAAAAAATAACCAAAATAAAAAAATTTGAATTTCACATATTTATTGCAAAAAAACCAAAATTTATTGAAAAAACTCAAAATCAGAAAAAAAAACTACCAAGTTTGTTTGGAAACAACCAACAGTGGCATCCGTGGTCTTGTGAGTACATACATACTTGTAATATGTATAAAATGTGAATTTGTTGGCGGTTAAAAAATTTTTTTCAGGAATCATTTAAATACGATAGTACTATCGATGGTACTATCGATAGTTTATTTTTTTAAGACTATCGAAAACTATCAATAGTTTTTTTTAAACTATCAAAAACTATCGATGGTACTACTATCGATAGTTTCCCAACTCTATTAACAAGTGCCACTGGAGAATCTGTAGAGAATGTTGGGCTTCCATATTGTTGCCAATAAAAGGCAAATCACTCACACCTGTACCAGATATGCATGCTAAAATCATTACCGGTAATAATAATATATACACTGTAAGTATTATAATTCGATTTTCTCGTGCTTTAGTGGCTTTCTCCACTGGAAAGATGTCATATTCTATGATGATGACACTAAGATTATGTTATATTGCAACAGTGGACCAAACCGGGTATGGAGAAAGTCACTAAAGCACTAGAAAATCGAATTATAATACTTACAGTGCAATTTGGAATATTACCGGTAATGATTTTAGCATGCATATCTGGTACAGGTGTGAGTGATTTGCCTTTTATTGGCAACAATATGGAAGCCCAACATTCTCACAGATTATCCAGTGGCACTTGTTAAGCAATGCGCAAAAATTTGGGTTGATTACACTGGATCACAAAATGAAATTTTTTGTCTGTACTTTGGACGTGACCATCCTATCTATATGTAAAATCGGTCGCTGATTCCGAAAATCGGGCTCATTTTTAATTCTATGGGAAGGTTTTTGAGATATCGGCAATTTACCGTTATTTGGCCACTGGCTCCACTTAATCCTGTATACCTTTTTAACGCAGT
This sequence comes from Urophora cardui, assembly GCA_960531455.1. Lineage (NCBI taxonomy): Eukaryota > Metazoa > Arthropoda > Insecta > Diptera > Tephritidae > Urophora > Urophora cardui. Next base: position 53,811,497 of record OY482674.1, on the reverse strand, counting down.
GAGCTATCTTCCTTGGAGTGACACTCGACGAAAGCAAATTAAATTTCCTTTTCATCGCTGCTATAACATTTTTCTGTAACTCTTATAGTTTCTGAAATATTGACGATTCAATTTGAATTTTTTCGATTTTTTACGATTTTTTGAAGAAAAAATTGAATTTGTCAGGCAATATCTTTTAAACCAATGTCTTCACCTTCGGTTTTACTCCTTTACATGAAGCTCCATTCTATTGGGAAAAATATAAGCTATCAACGAAGAAAATCCATGGTAAAATGGAAAAGTTATAGGCGATCAAGTAAATACATCCAAGTCGCGCAATGCCTCTGCACGGGTATATTCTATGTAGGGATTCCAATCCCGGGATCCCGCCCTTTTTGACATCCCGAAAATCCCGGGATAGCTAGAATTTTATCCCGGGATTTTCGGGATAAGATAAAGAGAGAATATTCCGCTATTAAAGCAAAGAAAAGTTATATTTTATATAATTTTTATTGGTCTCAGATCTGTATACTAATAGCATTTCCTATTCTGAGTGAAAATCTTGCATTATTACATTGCAGCATTATCAATGTGTGTCCTGTGCCCTATTAAAATGTTGCATTATTCATGTGATGAATGAAACAAAAATAATGCAACCCTTTACTTGTGCTAAGAGCAGAAAATGTTGCACGTAGTCGGGCCAGTTTTATATTTTGTCAATAGAACAAACAGCCCTAAAAAGTTTTGAGTCGGTATGGAAGAGAACAAAAAAATGTGACAGCCGGAAGAATGTGCGACATTTTTGCTAGAAGAAAAAAGTCCATTTGTCAAAGTAGGGATTAAAATTTTTGATTTTTTTTAATAATTAAATTTTTTTGTGTTGAAGTACGCGTTGTAAGGAAACGTATGTTATGTATTTTTAAAGCTTTTAGCTTGTGGCAAAATCCATTTGATAATTTCAATTTCCTGATTTTTGGTCATTTATTTTTCAAATATTTTTTGGAATTTTCCCACATGGAAAGTAAATAGTGGAAGAAAATGGAAACAAAATTTTAATTAGACTTGATAGTCTTACAACACTGTACCAAAATTAAATACGCAGCTGCATACTCGGAATTCATATCAAAATTTGTGCCTCCGATATTTATCTATTCAGAAGTTGCATTAATTTTCTGAATTTTTCGGAAAGCTTATTCGCTTAAACAAAGTGCGTCGTTATTTTCTAAAAAATTTTTTATTGGAAATTATCAAATGATTGCAAGCCTTTTTATTAATATCCTAAAAGTACCAACTGCAAAGGAAAATGTTTTGTTCACCAAATGTATGTAATTTTCGTTGTTGGTTGTGCTTTTTAAAGTAACTCTTAGGTATTATTAAATAATACGCATGATTTTACATTCCTTTTTATTTTGTTACTAATGAAATAATAAAAAATGGCAATAAAAATCTATTTTTTCTTTGCATTTTAAAGTTGTAGCGTTCCTCGAAATATATATTTCCTTTTTTCAACCCCAAATGTGGGAAAATAATACTGGTCGAAAAATTTTTGTAACAGAAATAAAATTCTACGTTTCAAAAGGGTATTCGGTGTGTTTTTGAGATATTCATGTCCAAAGAGGCGAAAAACGCAGTTTGTGGCCATATTCACTCCTCAATATTTTTAAAATTACTCACTTTCATTAAAAACTGATTACATCTATTGAAAGCACGATCATTTCTTTTGAAGACAACGTAGATACATACCTCAATAAGATACCCAAAAAACTAAGAGAAATGATCGTTCTTTCAATAGCTGCAATCATCTTTTAATGAAAGTAAGTAATTTAACAGATTGAGCAGTGAATATTGCAAGAAATCGCATTTTTCGCCTCTTTGGACATGAATATCTCAAAACCTACACGTAATACCGAAAATCCGACTTCAGATTCAGAATCAGCGCACCGAAATCCTTTAGAAAAGTAGAATTTTATTTGAGTTAGAAAATTTTTTGGAAATTTTGTCGGCCTGTGTAATTAAAGTCCGAATCCCGGGATAAATCCCGGGATCCCGGGATTATAAAAGAAAATACCGAAAATCCCGGGATCGTAAAAATCGGAAAAATTGGAATCCCTAATTCTATGCATGTTATACCCGTAAATGGGCTTTTATCTACTGCGCTGCCAATGTGCTGCTACTGCAGATGTGTAGGTATTGGTATAACATGCATAGAATATACCCGTGCAGAGGCATTGCGCGACTTGGATGTATTTACTTGATCGCCTATAACTTTTCTATTTTACCATGGATTTTCTTCGTTGATAGCTTATCTTTTTCCCAATAGAATGGAGCTTCACGTAAAGGAGTAAAACCGAAGGTGAAGACATTGGTTTAAAAGATATTGCCTGACAAAGTCAATTTTTTCTTCAAAAAATCGTAAAAAATCGAAAAAATTCAAATTGAATCGTCAATATTTCAGAAACTATAAGAGTTACAGAAAAATGTTGTAGCAGCGATGAAAAGGAAATTTAATTTTCTTTCGTTGAGTGTCACTCCAAGGAAGATAGCCCACTGCGTTAAAGAGGTATACAGGATTAAGTGGAGCCATTGGCCAAATAACGGTAAATTGCCGATATCTCAAAAACCTTCCCATAGAATTAAAAATGAGCCCGATTTTCGGAATCAGCGACCGATTTTACATATAAATAGGATGGTCGCGTTCAGAGTATTTTTTGGCTGTAGAGCAGTGTTATCAACCACAAACCGCAATTAAAATTTTACCAGGATAATGATTCTCACATAAAGCGCATATGGTGAGGATATGGTTGCTGTTTAATTGGAAAAAATTATTGGATACGCTGGCGCAGACTCCAGACATAAAGATAACAGACAATTTGTGGTCATTTCTGAAGAAAAAAGTAGCGCAGAGACACCCTAAAAGTCAAACAGAGCTCAAAAAATGCATTCTGGAAGAATGGAACAAGATTCCTGAAAACTACAACATTCAGAAATTGATTTCTTCAATGAGGAACCTTCTGTAAGCTGTTCTCGATGCCAAAGACGGTCATCAAAAATATTAGCGAACATAAATCTTAAAATAAATGACGTTGAAGTAATGCAAAATGTAATTGTAAAAAGACTTTTTTGACACATTTTTTTAAGCATCTTTCTGCTTTTGTGGTCATATTTTCGTGGTCTGAAAATATAGAGGCTTTATTCCTTCTCACCTGGTTCTCAACCGAATATTACAAATAATAAAACCAGAATTAAAATTATAAAATTAAAAGAAACACTGGGTATCTTCTAAAACTTTCATTATTATCACTTATTTTAAGTATGTAAAAACACTTTCTTGACAAACTGTATGTACATCTACATAAGTATGTACATATATACATAACATTGATACATCCATTTGAACTGCTGCAAATCTGGGTAAAAGGTCAAGTTGCATTCGTAAGCTTATGTATGTATGTCCATATCTACATATGTGCAGACATATGTATACGAATATGAATATATTGCTGCCGCTCGCAACAGCATTAGCAGCACAAGACTCTTCTGTTGCAAATGCAAACAAGTTTTCAGAAATTTCATTAGGGGTATTCATGATTGGGTGCAAATGGCTTTGCATGTTGCAAGACAACAACAAATTACGTGCATGTGCAAATGCCAAGCAATTTGCAATCTGCAACACCAAAAAGCTGTTCCATAGCAATTTTTGCATTGCATCCTTCAAAAGCTGAGCAAATTAGAGATGCTAATTGCGCCGAGCATATCAACGTTTTGAT